>VDFB02015103.1:0-20082 GCA_007258455.2 Sequoia sempervirens
TTGTTGCCTTAAACCATTTAAACCTCTCAAAGGCTTCTGATTTATTTTTCAAGAAATAGACCAAAATGTTTTTGTTGTAATCATCTATAAAAGTCATGAAATATGTATTTCCAACTAAAGTGGAGGTTTTCATGGGTCCACACAAATCTGAGTGCATTAACTCTAGTGGTGCTCTTGCTCTCCTAGAATACCCAGATTGAAATGGCTGCCTATGTTGTTTTTCTAAAATGCAAGTCTCACACTTGCCATCGGGTTCTACAATGGATGGTAAACAATAAACTCAAACTTGAAAAGCTTAAGTGCCCATACCTTAAATGTCATAGTTTGGATGGATTTTTTATGACTATCTTGAATGCAGACTGTTGTTCGATTGCTTACTGTTGTGAAACTGTTGTCAATTCTGGTGAACAATGTTGTTGTTGACAGTCTGTTGTTCCTGTCGCAAACACCATGTGCATCCTGAGAAGAAACATTTTGTTTCTCGTCATATGCATTGCAACCATCACTCTTTTGTTGCCTCCTCTATCAAATATCTTGCATTCTCCATTTTCCATTAGGATCTTGTAACCGTTTTGGACCATTTTTCCAATGCTCAATAGATTATGCTTTATGCTTGGGGCATAATAGACATCCTAGATTTGTTGTTTCTCACCATTCTTGGTTTAGATGTTGACTACACCTTTTCCAATGATAGAAACCTTCTCATCATTTCCCATTTTGATCTCAGTTTTTATACTGTTGTAAATGGAAGTAAAGAAATTCTTGTTACCACTCATGTGGTTGTTGCATCCGTTGTCCAAGTACCATACTTCATCATTGTCATACTCAGCAAGGTTGCAAACAATGAAAACATGTGACTATTTGTCATTTCTAGCTTTGTTCTTATTTGCTACATTAGCATTTTGGCCTCCATGGTCACGCTGCTTCTTTCTACATTCACTAGCATAATGGCCATATTTGTGACAGTAATAACACTGCACATTGCTTTTGTCACTCCTTTGATTTGAACTATTGTTCATCCTCTGGTTCCGGTTTGCTGACAGTGAGTTGCCCGTCCCCTCTGTGCTGTCAAAACCTCCTCTTCCAAAAAAAAAAATTTCCTTTTCCTCTTTGACCTCTTCCACTATTGTTTCTTCCTCTTCCCCGACCTCTTGCATTGGTCTAAGCTTTGAAGGCTTGCTCTAGGGAAGGAGAAAATCTGTTCAACTGCTACTCATGGGTTTGTAGTGAACCCATCAACTCATCTATGGTCATTTGAGACAAGTATTTTGCCTCTTCAATGGAAACTGCTACATAATTAAACTTAGTAAGCAGACTTCTTTGTATTTTTTCAATGATTCTTTGTTCTTCCATTGTTTCTCCATTGACTCTCAACTAATTTACCAAGGTGGAGACTTTAGTGTGGAAATCTGAAATAGACTCATTATCTTTCATTTGTAGAGTCTCAAAATTTCTTCTCAAGAGCTGCAACTTAGGTAACCTCACTTTGTCAGTCCCTTTATAACTATTTTGCAATATATCCCAAGCTTGTTTTGAGTAATTTGTTGCTACAATACGTGGGAAGATAGCCTCACTTAAGGCTGCCTTAATCAAACTGAGGGCTTTTACATCCTTCATACGGGTCTCCTTCAATTGATTCTTTTATGCATTTAAAAGGGTTGCAAATGCATTTGGGTCAGTGATATCATTGAACCCATTTGTAACCAACTCCCATAGGTCATTTGCAACTAAGATGGTTCTCATCTTCTTAGCCCATATATCATAATTTTGTCCATCAAAATGCGGTGGTTGTTGCCAACCTTTGCTATCAACTTCTGCCATATTTCTCAAATTTGAGAATATCAAACAATGTCTAGATAACCTAGGGCTTAACCCACAATAAACAAACTGACTGACTAACTGATTGACTGCCCAGAAAAATAGGGCCCCGATACCACTTGTTGGGCAACAGGGGTGCTAATACACAGCTTTACTATTGTTACTGGACTGACGGAACAGAAAACAAACACACAAAAAATGCACAGAGTACGCGCAATGACAACAAGATAAATAAACAAAATTTAACTTTGCATATATTCCTTGCTTTCTTCAAAATACAAAAACTCGAAGTATATTCTCTAATTTACATAAACAAAAATAAAACTAAACTAAATTGGACAGATGTCCAATAAAAATGGTGCTACTCTCACACCGAAATACATAAACTGCTACAATCATATAGCTGCTACATCTGCTAAAACATTTCATATATTGTTGTTGTCACTGTTCTATGTTGAACATTCTCCACTTTGTCATCTGTTGTTGTAGGGTCACCTTCCAATACAAAAATCTTCTTCTTCTCTCTTACTCCAACGAATACAAAGACATTATTTTTTTCTTGTCTTGTTTCAAGCTCATAAAAATGAGCGCTTAGTTTCAAATTTCAAATTTACCTAATTTCATTAATTGCTGCAGGTATGCTGTGGTTGTTGCAAGCCCAAAAATAAACACTCATTTTCAAATTCGAAAATACCTACCAAAATTTAATGTTAATGATATACGTTGGGCAAGCTAATGGTCTTCAATCTGACGTGGGGCTGACTTGGACAAATCTGTTGACTGTAGAATATTATATTCCAACAATTTTTTATGCTGTAGTGATATAGATTTTGTCAGGTCATGCTCTGACAGATCTTGGTGAAACAACTATGTTCAAAGCAGATAAATTAAATTAGATTTTACCAAATGGTGGCATTGTCTGGGAAATAGATTGCAGATTGGACAAGTGAAGTTAGGGTTCGAATAAGTACTGTCTCCTTTAAGAGTCTTGCAATTGCAGTAGTGAAGCGTCAAGAGCGCGAAGAGGAGTATGTACACAGCATTTGCCGTTCTAGACTGTGATTTCATAGAGAAACTGGAGACTCAAAATGACAGCAGCCTCTTATATGCATGAATAAAAACCGTTTGCCGGTCTGGATTCTAAGGAATTATTTTTCTGTCGGTGAGGGGTTTCAATCGTTTCAGTTTCCTTATAAATGGAATTATTTTTCTGTTGGAAGTAGTTTGTTATTTGTAGTGATTGTTTCGATGCTCCCTTTTTAACAAACTATTTTATTATTCTTAATCGGAGTAGTTTGTTATTTGTAGTGATTGTTTCAATGCTTCCTTTTTAACAAACTATTTTATCATTCTTAATCATTTTGCTTTGATAAAAACAAATATAATCGATAAAATTTCTGTGATTTTTTTCCCTCACAGAAGTTTTATTTTCTGATAAAAACTCTTCTTGCAGGGGAAAGATTTAGATCTGGCAGAAGAGGGGCTCTTTGAATAGGGAGTGGAAGTCGAACCTTTGAGAGGGCGGAGTTGGGAGTTGAGATGCAGCAGATGTTGAGACCAAAGGTGTTGCCTTCTCGTTCTGCTCATGGCAATCCCCCTCAAACTCCAGATTGAAAAGATTATAACAATTCTCTATAATAATATAGTTTTTGTTATTTGAAGTTAAAGCAATATGGCAAATGGTTTTTGCTTAAATATAACTTTTGTTTTACTATATTAACTATTCTTGGTGTGTTCATTTCTTAGTTTGTTTTTTTTTCATGTTAATTATTCCAAACTTTTAATTGTACTTAACCAATACCTCATTCATAATAAATTGGATTTTAAATTTTTTTCCCTCTTTCTTGTGCTTATTCTGAGTTGATTGAAATGCCATTATAAGATAAAAAAATCAGTTACTCTAGAATGAATTGAATTATCTTTAAACGTCACTTGCTGTATCTCGAAAGCCTAATAGAAACTTATCGAATGAAGAATTCCCTATTTTTTCTAATGCAAAATGTGTGATGGTTGCAGGGGATGTTTGAAGTGTTAGCCATATTATAGAACTTTTGCTGCAAACCAAAAGCAATAGTGTCAAGATTAGAGTGTATAGTTTTTTTATCAAAAAATGAAATTAAAATAAATAGATATAAAAAAATATTTATTATAAAAATAATAAACAATGATGTTATATGTTTAAACAGTAGTTTAATTTACAAAAATATTATTTTATTTTAATTTAAAGATTATTCAACTACATAAATACTTTTTGAAACCTATTTTAAATTTAAATTTAATCTTATATTTTTATATATTATAATATTTAAAATTATAATCAAATTAAAACTTCAATGATTTTTATAAAAATTAATCTATGCATCACTTATTTGCACTTTCTTTATCCTAAGATTGTCAATCGCATCTATGTCATTTTTATGCACATTCATTAGTTTTCCTTTCCTACTTTCCAATTAAAAGAGTATCCAAAAATTAATTAAATCATATGAGGGAGTTGTGCCTCTAAAATTCAAAGGAAGATCGCTAATTCAATAACGATCTCTGAAGCTATTAGCTCATTGGTCACTTCCCAACAGAGCATCTCAAGGTCATTTTCTTACAATAAACTATAGTGACCAATCTATTTGCTAACAAGAGTCACAATCAATTATATCTATTTCTACTATTATGAGAAATATTTGATTGATTCCATGGTTGAAGTTGTAGTGGAAGATGATGACTTGTCTAGTGATAGTGGTGTTGTTTGCACTGGTCATTGTCCTTTGAATTGGTTGGTATCCTAATGGGTGTTTCTAGAGGGTGCATGTTGTGCTTTTTGAGTATTATTTCTTCCTCCATTATTGCCACATATGCCTTTTAAATTCTCGCAAGTGTCTCTTATTGTATTTTGGGGATTTTGGAGCATGATTTTTTCCACCCTCTACTTAGATTGTACTTCATTTGCCTGCATTTGCTCCAATTATTTTGCTGGGTTGTGCAAAGGGGTAGAGTGATATCTACTAAGGCTCTCTTCCTTAAATCCTCCTCTAGTTGGATGGCTTTTTCCTTTCTGCTTTAGGGAAGTTTCTAACTCCTTTGGAAAATTTTCTATCATGCTTTCTAGTGTTACTATGGAGACCACCATATATTGTATTGTTGCTTCTTCAATAACAACCTTGTTTTCTATCCCCACTTGTTTATAAAATTTTGCATTTTTATGCAACATATTTTTCCCAAAAATGTGACTATATAAAAGGTCTAGATCCATGATTGTTCTTGTTTTTGTTTTTATATTTGTCATTTTTGTTGTTTTCTCCTCCATTTTTCTCTCTTCTTCATTTTCTATATCATGGGCTTGAGTCTCTTTTTTTTAAACCCTTGTTTTTGCCTCTTTGACTTATTTTATGCACTCATCTAGATAAGTACCTTTGTGGCTTCCTCTAGCGATGGCTCATCTTGTAGTGTGGTTGTGGGAAATTTTCTCTTTGATTTCCCCTTTCCTTATTTCTCGTCTTTTCTCCAAATTATTTCTTTTTGAATCTCGAGGATCCCACCTACAACCTTCCAAAATCTTTGTGGAGTTGATTTTTCTTGCTCCTTAGGTTGGGATTTTGAAAATACTCATTTTATTGTAACTTCTCCATGGATTTCTCTATATATTCTTCTATTTTCTTCTTGGCTAGATTGTCAATATATTCTCAATATATGCTAAATATTTCTACCTTAGGATCCTTTGGAAACTTAAGGAGATTTTTTGCTAAAATTATGAAAAATAGGTTCACCAAAATGGATGGGAAATGGTGTGTGTGGGCCTATCTTCTTTATTTCATTAGGAAAAAGAGATCCCTAAGGATAAGATTGAATTTCAACCTTTAGGTGAGTCAACCTTAATGGAGATCTTGTTGTTTTCCTTATGATTGAGGTCGGGGTAAATCAACTTGAACAACACTTTTGAGAGAAAAACTAAAAATAGTAAATAAACCCAATTGTGCAATGTAATACTTGATTCATCGATTTAAAGCATAACAAAAACAAAAATAATCAACTTCTGGAAAATCTTGAGATGAGTTAGATTTTATGCACCAGTCACCAAAAGCTCATGTTGAGTGTCCTCCTGGGAAAAATTCACCCTAAGGTGAATGGATCTTGCTACAAGGCTCCAAAATATGTTTTGACAATCCTCTACTCCTAGATCTACACTCCTGATTCCTCCAAATTTCACAGTTGGAAAGTTAGAAATAAATTCTACAAGTGATTTTTCATGACTTGACAACTTTGTCAACTTTGTAAAATTACACCTTTGATCAATCTTCAATCCTTCTTCACTTGCAAATCTATAAACACAAAGAGAGGGAAAAATTGTTTGTTTTTGGTGATGGGGATTTGTCTTCGTCAAACCATGTTTTGGTAATTAAACCTTAAAATGAAATGAAACATGAATGAAAGGAATGATGAATGAACAATACTATGTTGTAACTCTCAAAACCCTTAAATGAAAAACCTTAGAGGACTGAAGTCTAACACATCTCTCCAAGGTCTTGATCTTGCATAAAATGGATTGATTGGATGTTGATCTTGATGCTTGAATCTTGACTTGAATGCTTGAAACCTACATCACAATGTTAGGTCCAAAAACATGCATAGATGAAGATAAATTTGACATGATGCTTGATATATTGAATGCTACAACAAATGACTGAGAAATATGCTCTTGAACACCTTTGACAATAATACTTTCTCTTGTGAATTTCACCTCTAGTTTTTTAGATTTGAATTGATAAAAAGACCTTGTATTTATAGGTAATTTTCTAATTTCCCAAAAATTAAACATTAAAGGGTGACAATTACAAATTTAATTTGAATCATAAACATGTTGCCAAAAACATATTAAAAATTTGGGGTCCTAAACTTAAGGGGGGCCCATTTTGGGTCCTAGGACCTAAATCAAAGACACTCCAATTCCAAGGCAATTTAATTAATGTTTACAATTGTTTCATACAAGTTTCCCTTTTAGAAAATGGGATTAATTAGGCTTTTAAATACATAATCGGGCCAATTAGAGGCTTAATTAAGTCCAATTAAATTAAGGGGCCCGATCATAGTGTGAAAATTTAAAGGTGTCCATTTTTTGACACTACATTTAGCCCCTACTTTAGTGAGAGAATGAGCCCTATGCTCAAAACCACACTAAAGTAGACAAACAAGTGTCAAGAGAGGTGTAATTGTACAATTGTTAGAAATATAAGACAACAAAGTTCAAGGAGGATGATCAAGCCCCCAAGATCTAAGATCTCATGGAAAACCAACAAAGGCACAAAGAGACACATTCCTATGTTAAATATGCAACAGCAAGACAAGATACACAAGCAAACAATGTCAAAATTAATGTGAAAGAAAGAGGGTTGGATCAAGCCTTGAATATTTATCCAATCGGTATGGATCAAGCCTTAGCTATTTGTCCAAAAATGTTCACAAGTGGAAACCCATTGTCCACTATGCGAACAAAATATACTCACACGGGATAGTGAAATATGTTGTCCACCAGGTGAGCCCCAAAGGTGGCTAATGGGAAATTCATGTCAGGTCTACAAGCTCCCATGTATCAACCATACCAAATTTATACCTCTTGATAACCTTGATAAGGTGCCACAGAAATGGTCACAAGGCTAGCAAGTTGCATTATGCTAGGAACTCATGAAAAATAAGGCTCCGCTAGCAAGCAAGTTGTGTTATGTTTGGTGGCCATGAAAAACATAAAATCTCCACTGGAAAACAAGTTGTGTTATACTTGGTGGCCATTTTAAATTCAATAGGATAGGATATTCAAAGGGGTTTTTCTTAGTTCATGAAAGGTCTCACCTTAGGGAACATCATGCTTAATGTCACCAAGAGAGGACTAGTCGGAGATAAAAGATTTGTAACTTAGGGAATGCAAGTCATAGCATTACCATGAAGGGGAATTTCATATGCCAAGAAAGGTCACACTCTTGAAGGACATCAAATCCAATGTCACTACCAAGAAGACACATCACGTGAAGTAATAATACCACACTTTGAAGCAAACAATGAGCGGGGACGTGTATGCCACCACTTTAAAGAAATTGCTAAACACCATGTTGTGAGAAATTACTTTAAAGTAGAACACAATAAATTCCAATACATGAGAGCTTTATTCGGAAATCCCTAAGTAAAACATATGTTTTTGAAATAGAGCTACGTCATAGAAAGGAAGGTTTCCTCCCATATGCAATCCTAAGATAACACATAAAGGATCCATGGATTTGGGGTCAGTGTTTGTCAACATTCATCAAATCATTCTTAGTGTCATTAGCTTTCACAAAAGAGATATTATGATTTGGCATGGGGTTGGTAAATATTTGCATATTTTGGTTGGGTGGGGCAATGGACTTATTTCCTTGATCATTAACACCACCAATCTGGATGTGATTAGAATCAATGAGGTATTGCACAATATGTTTAAGATGCTTACACTATTTTGTATCGTCTCCATTTTGTCGGTGATAATAGAAAAAGGAATTTGAGTTAAATTTTGGAGGTAAGGGCTTAGTGGTATCAATGGCTCTAATAGGAGGTAAGGTAACTAAGTTCTTACTTATAAGTTGCAACATAATAGAGTTAAGGGTATCGAGTAACGGAGTAAACTGTCTACTCATTTCCCTAAATGGATATGGATTTGTCATTTTTATGGCAACCACTTTGGAGTTAACATGTTGACTTTTTTGAGGTGTATTTAGTTGTAAAAAGCCCTTATTTTGTCTCTTGAATGGTTGGAAATTGTTATAGGGCACGGATTCAGATTTTTTAGGATGGTTGGACAATTTTTTATTTCACAATGACTAACCGAATTATGATAGTCACGAAGGGTCATGCACAAGTGTGTAAAGGAGGGAAACTTTATCATCCCAATTTTTTCTTGAATATTGGTTTGAAAATTTTTCAATGAACACTCTTTGAAGATCGACATCAGGAATCTTAATGTTGATTTGTGAGTAAAGCAATTGGTATCGTGTTATGAAATCAGTGACCTTTTCATCCTTGTTTTAATTGCATTACATTAAATCAACTAAGGTCATCTTGGGACCTATGTGAACTTGTAAATGGTTAAGAAAGGCATCAACAAGTTCATTGAATGAACAAATTGAGTTAATTGGTAAAGAAAAAAACCACTCTAAGGTAGTGTCTTTCAAGGATCTAGGGAAAAGTTTATCCAAGACCTTATCCTCAAAAATGAAGTCACTGCATAAGGTTGTGTATGCTGAAACATGGTTACTAGGATCTCCTTTACCACCATATTTCTCAAATCTAGGAATCTATATGCCTTGTGGAATTTGTTCTCTCAATATCTCCAAGGATAATGGGTTTCTTTTGACATATTGTGAAGGTTGACCATTTTGATTTTGGTTCAATATGAAAAAAAATTGTTGGAGGGATGAAACAGTTTTCAAGAGTTGGTTAAGGATGGAATCATTAGTTGTGTTGTGATATGGAGGTGAATAAGGTGGAGGTGTATATGTATTTGAAGGGAAAGTGAATGGTAAGTTTGTGAGGGGAGATGGATTAGGAGATATGAGATTTGAATGCACAAAGCTGAGGATTCCTAGTGGAAATACCTAAGGTTGTATTTACTTTGCTAGTTGGTTGTATGATTGTAGTAATAGTTGGATTAGTGTATGTAGGAATAAAGGCCACAGTTGTAGGAGGAATGGAATTTCCACCTTGACTTTGAGTGTACCCCAAATTTTGAGCACAACTAGCCATTGCAAGAACATGACTGTTAATGATATGAGATATGCTACACACAATTTTTATTCCTTGTTCATTATCAATCATTTTCCTCGTGTTATCTATGATAGGAGCTGCAGTACCAGCAATGTATTTGAAACACAAAGTTTTGCAATTTTTCTAAGGCTTCATCCATTTGTTTTAGGTTTTCTTGAGGGAAATTAGCACCCATTATGTCAAGATCAATCATGTTGTTTATGGGTAGGGTGGGCATGGGAAATGTGGTATCAAAGCTATGGTCCATAATGGGTTAACTAGTGTCAACACTATGAGTGAGAGAGTTAGAAAACTCAAGATCCACGATGGATGTAGTAGTGCGGGATGGCATGAGTCTCGAACTACATATCACTATAGTATTGGGAATAGGACACCAGGTTGTGAAGCTTATACAAGTTTCACCAAACCTAAGTGCACCCAAAATGGAGAATAGGCGCTAAACAAATACAACCAACACCAAAAGGTATGAAGTGCAATGAAAATGTTTAAAATGATTTTGCAATTTTTAGTTTTGAAACAAGATAATCTATTGATTATGCTAAGAAAAAACCTAAAAATGATGTCTATTTAATGCCAATTTTGATTTTAAACAATGCATTCAATTTGACCACTTGAACTTAATGCAAGCAATTACATTTTTTTTTAATTTTTGAAACAAAAACACGGAATTAACAACAAATCAAAATGAAGCAAACAAAGACAAATTACTGCCCAAAATTTTGAAAAAGCACCTATATAGGGACTAATTCACCCTAGAGAAAATGGGTCCTAGGTTAGGGTTCTAAAAATCAAAGTTTGAATTTCTTGCTTAATGTTTGGATTCCCAGTTTCAAGTTGCAAACTGTGGTTTCAGTGATAGAATTTTCTAGATTTAGGTGTCCTAATGCAAATGAAATTAGGGACAAATGATGAACAAAGTGACATTTTTTGAAATACGATTTTGACCAAATTTGTGAATTTGAATGACTGAAAATACACTAATATGCAAGTATTATGAAAAATCAATGTAATATGCATGCAATTTCTTTTCAGATTTTAAAGAATGTCAAATGCAAATTTTAAAACTCTATATGAGATGCAAACTAATGTAATTTTAACAGCCCTATATGGAATGCAAACTAATGCAATGCAATGTAAACTAATGCAAATCCTAGATCTAGGGTTTGAATGGACTCCAAATCATAAAATTTATAGTGCTCGAATGTCGGGTTCACCAAAATGAAATGATGAAAAACAGGTTCACCAAAATGGATGGGAAATTGTGTGTGTAGGCCTATCTTCCTTATTTCATTAGGAAAAAGAGATCCCCTAGGATAAGATTGACTTTCAACCCTTAGGTGAGTCAAAATGAATGGAGATCTTGTTTTTTTCCTTATGATTGAGGACAAGGTAAATCGGCCTGAATAACACTTTTCGAAGAAAAACTAAAACTAGTAAATAAACCTACTTGTGCAATGTAAGACTTGATTCATCAATTTAAAACATAATAGAAACAAAAACAATCAACTTCTAGTAGATCTGAGATGAGTAATATTTTATTCACATGTCACCAAAAGCTCTTGTTGAGTGTCCTCATGGGACATATTCACCCTAGGGAAAATGAGTCTTGCTACAAGGATCCAAAATCTATTTTGACAGTCCTCTGCTCCTAGATCTGCACTCTCAATTCCTCTGAATTTCATAGTCTAAAATTCAGAAATAAATTCTACAAGTGAGTTTCTGTGACTTGGAAACTTTGACAACTTTGCGAAATTACACTTTTGATCAATCTTAAATCCTTCTTCACTTGCAAATATTCAAAAAAAAAGAGGGAAAATTGTTTGTTTTTTTGTGAATGGGGGTTTGCTTTGGTCAAACCCCATTTTGGTAATTAAACCTTGAAATGAAATGAAACATGAATGAAAGGAATGATGAATGAACAATACTATGTTGCAACTCACCAAACCCTTGAATGAAAACCCTTAGATGACTAAAGTCTAACACATCTCTCCAAGGTCTTGATATTGCATGAAATGGCTTGATTGGATGATGATCTTGATGCTTGAATCTTGACTTGAATGCTTGAAACCTACATCACAATGTTAGCTCCAAAAATATGAATAGATGAAGATAAATTTGACATGATGCTTGAGATCTTGAATGCTGCAACAAATGACTAAGAAATCTGCTCTTGAACACCTTTGGCAATAATATTTTCTCTTGTGAAGTTCACCTCTAGTTTGTTAGATTTTAATGGATAAAAAGACCCTGTATTTATAGGTAATTTTATAATTTCTCAAAAATTAAACATCAAAGGCTAACAATGGCAAATTGAATTTGAATCATAAAAAATGCTACCAAAAACATATTAAAAATTGGGGTCCTAAACATAAGGGGGAACCATTTTCCTTTAAGCGAATGGGTCCTAGGACCTAAATCCAAGACACTCCAATTCCAAGGCAATTTGATTAATGTTTGAAATTATTTGATATAGGTTTCCCTTTCGGAAAATGAGATTAATTAGGCTTTTAAATGCATAATTGGTCCAATTAGAGGCTTAATTAAGTCCAATTAAATTAAGGGACCCAAACATAGTGTGAAAATGTAAAGGTGTACATTTTTCGACACTACAGTTGCATATGAGTCTATTTATTCATTGCTAACTTTGTAAGGTATTTGTGGTGTCCAAGACATCTTCAATCTAGTTTCCTCCATTAGGGTATAGTCTTTGTTGACTAGGAAGACAATCTCATTGATATATTTGTGCACCATATCATAAGATACTCACTCTCTATTCTACATTTTCTATTGGAGGGTTTTGAAAAACCCTAGTATGCCATGATGAAGGAGGCATCATTTAAATGCTTCACATGTCCCTTTATTTGTGCATAAAAAAATCTATTATTTTCCAATACCTTTTTTGTGAAGTCTAGTAATGTATCCATAAATTAGAATGTTAAGCATGTGATTAAGGTCCCATGCCTAAATTGGTAATGTGTGTTCTTTGTGCATTGAACATCCTCAAGGAGTTGCTCTTGCAATACCTCACAGAGATCTATCTTTGTGCCTTCTACCACCATATGATGGCTTATGTAGATTGATGTTGCAGTAGCCAAGTCTTAATGATTTGTATAGTAGATTTTATAAGTGATAACTATGGTGGTATACCACACTATGAGATTAACAATATTTGTGACATCCAAGCTCCTTTCATTGTATGTTGCACTAATTAGTTAAGTGACCTAGTCATTTTTATTACCTTTTATGGAGGAACCTCTCATTGTACGCTTAACGTTGTTATAGTGTATGGCTTCCTTTGTGATGCAATAAGGTTTGTATAGATACAAGTACTCATTGTGAATTTTTTTAAGGATGATTCAAATCCATCTTTCTTCCTTTTAAAAGTTGGGGAAATCCTTCCACATCTATTTTCTATTTCCCAACCTACTGGTATTGTGGTGGGTACTCTATTTTCCCTAGTTGTAATAAGGTTTCTTCGAGTGCCTGAAAACCTATATGATTAATTTATGTTAGAGTCATATAGATGTATTTGTGCTTATATTTTATGTATATAATTTTTGTGGGTATATTTGAGAAGGATCCATCCATATCCACCTCCATAACTTTTTATAGGAATTTATTAGACTTTTTCCTTGGTTTTTGAGAAATATCTACTAATATTGGAGTGCAACCATTCTTGCAGATGATAAGTTTTCAACTAAACACTAGTACATGATCTAGGGTTTTATGCAAATAAGTTTGGAATGTGTGTGAGAGAGAAAAATTAAGCAAGCATTTTCTAGATGATGATCTGGTGAAGTATAACGAAGTGTTGGGTGAGTTTTATAGAGGCTAACATTAGTATTTGCAAAGTTTAGTCATTCTCACTTTCTCATACTTTTCTAGCCGTTAGTTTTCTACAATGTGTTTAATTTTGGTGGTTTACTTTTTATGTTACTATAGAGAAGGGGGATTCCCTACTCATGAGTCTCTTTATTCTCAAGAGATTCCCAAGGGGTGAACTTCCCTAAACTACCTCAAGGAACAAAGCTAGAGTTCTAGAATCAAAATGAGTAGGTCACAATGATTTTCTTGACAGAATGATAGGCTCTGTACCAAAGGATGTCAACACGGCACATGGATGACAATGCAGCGCACTAGAGTCCCAAAGGCACGCTAGTGTCTTATATGGACATAAAATTAAGAATGTCACAAAAAACAACAAAGTGTCTACTTCTACTCTAACTGCTAAGAAATCTTGGAATGTGAGAAAGTAATGGAATATAACAGAATTGAGATAAAGTGAAGTGGATGATAAGACTAAAGAGGATAAGAGATAGAATATGCTCACAAGAACCCAAGTAATGAAGCCTCCTGTAAATGAATGTCTTCAATACCTACATGTGTAAGATCTTGGAGAAAATGTTGGGGTTGTATAGGGGTTTGCCTTAGTCAAACCCCCATTTTAGTGTTCCCACCTCCACAAATAGCCAGATAGATAGAGAGAAATAATATATAGGAATGAAATGAATGCAAGAATGATAAAAGCAATCCCCACTCAAGGAGCAGAACTTATATCATAAAATATAGGTGATAAAAGCAATGCCCGCTCAAGGAGGAGAACCTGTATCACAAAATGTAGATGTAATAAGTAGGGGATGTGTGATATCCCAAGATGCTCGCAAGCACAAGATGAGGAAGATGGAGTTGCAAGAGCCAAAGGAGTTGCAAAGAGTGCTATAAGAGTTTGAGAGTGCTACTATAGCAAGTGAGGGAGTTGTGAAAGCTTGAGAGAGTGAGAAAGGAGAGGAGAGTTCAAGATAGAACCCAAGGAGAGAAAAATGGATTGAAAAGATAGCTTTTAAGGAAGGAAAAGAATCTTCTCGAGATGTTACAAGGTGTCTCGAGCCATTACCACTAATAAAAGCATATGACAAGTGGAAAACATGCTCGAAAATGGTTGTTTGAACATTAAAACATCACAAGACGCTAGCATGGCACATGAATATCTGTGCAATGTCCTAGTGTCTAGACACATCACACTACAAAATGATGAGAATGGGGAAAGTACAAAGTTTGACGCAAAGTTGACGCATAAAGGTAGTTGCTGAAAAGGGGTCTTGAGCATCCTAAGAGGGGAGAAAGGCTGATGTAGGGGCTAAAATGAGCCTACACAAATGTTAAGGGAGTGGACATTAAAGTGGATACAAGAATGTATGTGAAATTGTAAGGGGTGTAATTTTACGACATTACATTTTACCCCCACTTTAGCGGGCATATGAATCTACACTAATATGCATGCTAAAGAAAATATACTAAACATTAATAACATCATGATTCTAAAAGGATACTATAGAGGAAGTAGAAAACTCTTTGAACCGAAGGAAGCATGCCCCCAAGCTCAACACCTACAAAATAAACACATTAGACAAGAAAGAACTCCACAGGACAACAATATTAGAACATAAAAATCTATTACATCACGAGGTTAGAACATTTAAAACACATGCACATAGGCATGCACAAAAAACTAAAGGATTTGAGTCAGTAAAGTGAAAGAGACCTCGATGTACAAGGTTCTCTCAATACTATGCATCATCCCCAAATTAAAAACAATAACACTTAGAAGAATTCTAAAACAAAGAGAAGAATCTAAGGATTGATCACTTCAAGAGAAGAATGCACCCAAAAGTCAGGGAAGCAACCAATATTGAAGAGAGAAAGAGCATATACTCAAGATGAATAAGATTCAGATCTTTGATCCGGTATACATAATGAGAAGAAAGAGAATTTAAGAGAGAGATGGAGAAGCTAGAAAGGAATGAAAATTCCAAGAGAGATGGATCCACTGGTCCTCAAAACCAAGGAGAATTGAAAAAATGTGTTGCAGATCTGCAAACCTACGGAAGGTGAACAAAAGGCTCTATAGGTTCTCTCTCCTACAGAGTTGAACAAACTTCATCAGAGGCCCACAAACCAATGGTGAATAGATCCTACAGGATGAAAGCACTATACAAGTCCTTGGACCTGCAAAGAAGGCACCCCGGGTACTCTCTCTTGAGTGAAGCCCGATGTGAAAGGATCTATAGAGTTTGATAGGCCCTTACAGGTGCTCGGTCCTACAAGGTTGATTGAAAAGTAGCTTCATAGGCGCACCTGCAAAGCAACATGTTAATCTGCAGACTAAACATGTTAAGCAAGCTTGATGCAAAGAAGCTCTACAAGTTCTCAATCTTGTAGAGTAAGACTAATCAGAGAAACATGTGGCTACTGCAAGCTGCATTGCAAGAGAATCACAAAAATGATAGGTCTAGTTGAGCTGCCCCCAAGCTAGATGCCAACGAATTCATTTGAGATAAAAAAATTCAAAGGGGGTCCCTCAGGAACCCTTCAGGATAGTAAGGGGTCCACTCAAGGGGACTCTCCATTGAAAGATAGAGAGAAGAGATGGGGTCCTTAGAAGGACGTACATCTTTAGAACAAGTTATCACTGCCCCCAACATACAAGGGAGGAGAACCATGCAAGATACTTAGAACATATAGGAAAGAGATAGAGCTTGAAATCACTTGTCATTTTAAGAAGAGGAGGGTGCATCAGCAAATAAATGAGTAATGGAACCTAAATCATGAAGTTGTATTTTATCCTTCAAGGCCTTGCATTCACCAATGGAATGGTCAAGCACTTGATGGTATGCACAGAAAGAATATTTTTCTTTATCATGATTATTGAATTTCTTACGTGTAGGAGAAGGAAGAGTAATCAAGTTGGATTTAAAAAGCCTCAACAAGATATGCTCTTGCTCAGAAAAAGAATGAGTAGGAAGCAACCCTTTCTCTTGTGGAGAAAATTTTGACTACTCACAAGAAGAAGGCACAAAGATAGCAGATAATGGAGGGTGAATCTTTTCAAGAGAACGAGGTTGAGTAGAAATCATGTCAACATTCAACCATGGCTTCCATTTAGATTGTTCATTCAAGCAACCAAGTCCCAAATTATGTTTACAAGGTACACATTCTATAGGGACCTAAATGCCTTGTTCGTTACACCCACAACCATTACACTCAAAGCCATATTTAGAGACAAGCTTAGAGTCAGGGCCATAACGTGTTTGCAAATCTTGAGAGGGAGGAGGATTATCATAGAGAGCATTATTCCAGCAATAGGGATTATACTCCTCAATGGGTGTTGGCAAAACAAGGACAGACAACTAAGAGAAGGGGGTGAATCAGTTGTCACAAAATATTTAAAATTTTTGAACTTTACTTAACTTAATCTCAGATCTTATGAATAAAAAATAAACCATAAGCAATAAACACATCAGAAACATAGAGAACACCAAGATTTTTTACGTGGAAACCCTATTAGGGGAAAAACCACGGTGGATGTTAGTCCACAATATTATACCCTATTAAAAGTATAATGAAAGATAATGGGAATGCACATGCATTCAAGCGCACTACCTAGAGCTCACTACTCAAATACAAGAGGGATCACTACCCAACAATAGAAAACAATACAAATTATATTCATAGGGTATGAACTAAGAAAATAGCTTCTACACAAGCCTGATTACAGTTCCAGTTAAGCATAGAAAATCTTCTTCACACTTCGCTCAAACTTCTTCTCACTCTGCTCTGCAATCGAGTGATTAGAACATCATTCACACATTTTCCCTATCTCTTGCATACATTTGTTCTCTTATGCACACTAACTTAGCTCAAACAATCATTCTTATATATCTACAACATGGAATTACATCAACAACCTTGTCAGTCAAAAATATAAAACATATTTTCAATGACGGCCTAAATTTACAAATAAATTTTCAATGTGGATCAAACACCATTGGCTAATATTATGATGAGACCCAAAACAATATCTTTGAGCATGCCAAACATTCAAATTTAAATCTTCAAGGATCTGCAACACGTTACAACCATCATGTCAGCCAAGAACATGAAAACTCGAACATACAAAGAAAAATATTTGACCACGAGCACACCGATCAACGCAAACGTACAACAAGGATAGAGAATGATCTAGAAGCATCCACAAACACCAGGAACTAAAAAAGAGGCATCTGCAACAACTAGAATTACACAAACTTCAATCAGGAACACTGACAAAGACCACAAAAACACTGTCATAACATAACATGATCAATTCTTCACGCAGACCTCTGAAACTTCCAGTAGATGAACTAGATACTCTCAACAATAAACCCTCTAGTCCACACAAGCTAATCTTCAATGTATAGAACAAAATACCTTCATGACCTTCACTGTTCCACTGGCAACCTACAACTCTTCTTTTAACAATTTTATTAATATCCTCGACATATACAACCTTCAATATAATAATGCTAATAGTGTTGACATCAATGACAACCACATATCAGCAACACAACCATAGCATCTGACAAACTTCCAACAATCTCCCCATTTGGCATTGATGGAAATACATGATGTGAAAAACACCATCAGCGCAACTCTTAATCAACACTTACTCCCCTTTAGATTCTGACTCTTCTTCCTCAACTTCTTCTACATGATCTTCTCCCCACAAGACTATTCTCCCTAGATAATTCACAGTTTTTCACATGACTCTTCTCCCCCTTTGACATCAATGGAAAAGATAAACATTATCTTCCCACATACAAGTTATGAACCACATATCTGCACATCTGACTACTCCCTATGAGTAGTAGCCATAGAAACATCAATCCAGATCAAAATATAGCTTTGAAGCATACAAATTGATGCAAGTAAATGCATCTCTTAGTTCTTATCGGGAGGGGTAATCACCCCTATCATTTCTCTGAGATACTCAAAATTATCCTTCAGTAATGGCCTAGTGAAGATGTATGCAACATTTTCTTTGGTAGGCACATACTCCAGTCTAACTTCTTTCTCATTTACTTTCTCCCTCAAGAAGTGAAACTTGATGGATATATGCTTAGTCTTAGAGTGTAGCACCAGATTCTTCAAAAAAATTATTGCACTTGAATTGTCATAGTATATGGTAATAGAATCTTCATATACCACCCTGATATCTTTCAGCATTTTTTTTCATCCACATCACTTAAGTATAGTTGTTTGTAGTAGCAATATACTCTACTTCAGTAGTAGATAGAGAAATGGAATTCTGCTTTTTGCTCAATGAAGACACCAGCTTCTTCCCTAGGAAGAAGGCACCACCACTAGTACTCTTCCTATCATCAACATCTCCTGCCCAATCTGCATTAGTTTATGCACTCAAAGTAAGATCATCATCCTTAGGATACCAAAGTCCAAAATCAATTGATCCTTTCAAATATCTGAGGATTCTCTTAACAGTAGTCACATGTGATTCTTTTGGAAGCCTGAAATCTAGTAACCATACACACAACATTCATTATGTCTAGTCTGGTCTAAGCTAAATAGAGCAATCCACCAATCATTGACCTGTATCTTGTTTGATTTTCCTTAGGAGAATCATCATTTTGTGTTAACTTGCAATTGGTTACCATGGGAGTACCAACTGGCTTTGAGTCTTCCATGCCAAACTTCTTCAGTAGCTCTCTCACATATTTGGACTGAGATATGAAAATTCCCTTGTCTAACTAAGTAACTTGTAATCTCAGAAAGAACTTCATCTCTCCAATCGTGCTCATTTCAAATTCACTCTTCATTTCATCAGCAAACTTCACACATAGATTATCATCTCCTCCAAAAATAATCTCATCAACAAAGACATCAATAATTAACTCTTTGTCATGATCCAACTTGAAATATAAGTTGCTATCAGCAGTACCTTTATTGAATCCAAGCTTTAATAAGTATTTGTCCAGTCTAGCATATCAGGCTCTAGGGGCTTGCTTAAGTCCATATGGAGCTTTCTTCAATCGGCAAACCATGTATTTCTTATCAGTTAGTTGAAATACATCTGGTTGTTCAATATAAACTTCTTCTTCTAGTTCTCCATTTAGAAAACTTGACTTCACATCCATTTGATAGACTTTATAGCTCTTATATGCAGCATAAGCAAGAAATAATCTAACAACTTCAATTCTGGCAACAGGGGCAAAGGTTTCTTCAAAATAAATACCTTCCATTTGTGAATGCCCTTTACATACCAGTCTTGCTTCATTCCAGACCACTTCACCTTGTTCATTCAGCCTATTCTGAAATACCTCTTTAGTACCAATCACATTTTTATCTTTAGGTCTGGGAACAAGTGTCCATGTATCATTCTCTTCAATTTGCATCAGTTCTTCTTTCATAGCTTCCATCCAATGTTCATCATTGTAGGTGTGATAGGTCAAATATATGTGTTAGAAAACGAGCAGCAAACTAAAGAGTGCAAATAAACACCAAAACAACCTACACTTCAAGATTAGCCTAAGTTGGAATCAACACAAGATAAAAGCAACAAATGGAACCTTATACCCTATCTCAAATCGATCCTTTGATTGGCCCTTCGATCTTTGATGTGTGTGCTCCTTGGATGGAACAAGATGCAAGCTA
>VDFB02015103.1:23448-54207 GCA_007258455.2 Sequoia sempervirens
CACTAACTTCACTCAAACAATCACTCTTATATATCCACAACATGGAATGACATCAACAACAACGCGATAAAAATGTGAAACATATTTTCAATGTCATTAAATTTTGTCAATTTTCAATATGGATCAAACACCGTCGGCTAATAATGTGATGAGACCAGAAACGTATCTTTAAGCCCAAACATTCAAATTTAAATCTTCAAGGATCCACAACATGTTACAACCATAATGTCTGCCAAGAACATGAAAACCCGAACATACGGAGAAAAATCTTCGACCACAAGCACACCAATCAATGCGGACATACAAAAAGGATATAGAATGATCTAGAAGCGTCCACAAACACCAAGAACTAACAAAGAGGAATCCACAACAATTAGAATTACACAAAAATTCAATTAGGAACACTGATAGAGACCACAAAAACACTATCAAAACATAACACGATCAATTCTTCATGCAGACCTCTAAAGCTTCTAGTAGATGAACTAGATACTCTCAACAATAAACCCTTTAGTCTACAACATCTGATCTTCAACATATAGAACAAAATACCTTCATGACCTTCACATTCCCATGACGACACCGCAACTCTTGTTTTGCTGATTTTCTCAATATCCTTGACATATACAACCTTCAATGCAATGAAATGCTAATAGTGTTGACAACAATGACAACCACATATCAACAACACAACCATAGCATCTGACAAACTTCCAACAATGGTATCACCATCAACCTTCTTGACAGGACTACTAGCATTAACCTCTTTAATAGAAATGTGATCATCTTCCTCAGAGGGAGGAGGATTGGCATTAAGGATATTACAAATATTTCCCACATTATCTCATGATGCAGAAGAATAATCACATTTGATAGCGGGTTTGGATAATGTTATCGGAAGGACTAAGTGGATTGGGTCAACTTTATATTCCCCAATGTAGGGTTCTATTCTTTGTAAGAGACATTGTACAAGTTATTTGGTGTTGTCATTGATGGAAACCCTAGTCAATGATTTGATCCACATGTCATCATTTGATCATACTGGAAGTTAGATCAAAGTTTTGTGATTAATTGTCAAGCAAGAACAGAGCATCTGACAGAATTGTGTTCATCAATTCATATACAATTTTATGTTATCATTTTGAGTTGTGGATAGTAGGGAAGGTTGTTTGGTATATGATTTATGTTATTCTTGAAACTTAGAGCCTCGTATCAATCTGTGTGCAAGTTAGAATATCTGGTTGATTAATTTTTTGTTTAACAGTGCATAAAGGCTGACTAAGTGAATGTAGCCGTTGTGGATATTCGAGGAGTAATTTTTTAAGTGTTTTTGTGTTCAAGCATGTTGATTTGGGTCCTCACTATGTTGTGGCCAACTTTGGTTGGTGCGCATTGAAAATTAATTATGGATTGAGCCGATAGTTTGTAAATATTTCATATTTTGTTGGAGCTAACATGTAGCGATTAAATCTTTAGTTGCAGATTTATATAAGTGATCAATTATATCATTTTGATATATGTACAAAGTTTGTTGATGTATGTTGTGAATGTCAGAAGGATTGTAGAATGATTATGCATAGTTTCACTTTTGGATAAAAAGATTTGTGATGTGAGTTAAAGTAGATAGAGCAAAAGAGCATAATCAGACAGAAGGTCAAGAAAGCAATTAATGTGCTTAACTAGAACTATTCTCAGGAAATTGTAGATGTTGTTTCATAGTTCACCACTCCAGTTGTCTTTTTCCATTGATTGTAAGGTAGTGAGCCTTTCTATTTTTGAGCAGTGAGCTCTAGGCAATGTGCTAAATGCAAGTGCATTCCCATTTTGTAAACATCTTTTGAGTATACTCAGATAATATTGTGGATTGACCTCCACCATTGTTTTTTCCCTAACAGGGTTTCCACATAAAAATCCTTGTGTTATGGTGTTGTGGTTGCTTGTCTTATGTTAATGCATATTTATTTTGGTTGAATGTTATAAGTGCTTTAAAGATCAGATTAATAAAGCTAAAAATTGCAGAACACTAATTCACCCCCCTCTCAGTGTTCCTTGATTCCAACATCTATAAAGTCTAAAGAACCCCAATCATCACCAAGGCATACATTATTTTGAGAAGTAGGAGTAGACTTAAGATTTATTGCTTTAGAAGGATGTTCTTCAGGGACATCTATCTCAAGAGAATCCTTTATAACATATGCTATTGGGGTAGACATCAACACATCAGAAGAAACCTAAGGGATAAGAGTAGGCACAACCAAAACTTGACCAATAGCTGCCATCTCACATAAGTACATAGCATCAAGGTTAGCCCTGATTATGACTACTTTATTGTTACAAATGAACTTAATAGATCCATGCAAGATAGATGGGACTACACCCATGGCGTGAATCCACAGCCTACCAAGGAGAATATTATAAGGTAACTTTTCTAACATAACATATACAACGGTGGGTATAGTAAGGGGTCCCAACCTTAAAGGAAAGACTACCATTCCTAAAGCTTCTCAACCAACATTATCAAACCCACAAATAACAAGAGAAGAAGCATTAAGAGAAGATGAATCAATATTAATCTTAGGCAATAGATCAATGCTACATATATTGAGTGTCGAACTGGAGTCAATGAGAGTGCATATAATACAAATATTATTAATGTTAGCTATAATCATTAGAGGGTCTACTTGCTTCTGCACATCCAGAGGAGGGAGTTCCTACAAATAGAATGTAATATTCGGTGAATCCACATGAATATGGGCTATCAATGCATTAATGTTTATCGGCCTGGTAGAAGAAGGCAAGAGGATCTTTTGCAAGGATTCTTGAAGCATACCTTGATAATCCAGAGCAGAATGAAGCAAGTCCCATAGTGAGATCTTAGCCGGAGTAACATGAAGTTTCTTAACAAGATCGTAATCACTAGGTGCTTTAGTTGTAGGTTTAGGAGCTGAAGGAAGACTTGCTTGAGAAGGTGGTAAAGAATCACGTTGATTAATGTTTTGTTTATTCTTTCTAGTATTTTAAGTATGGGCTACCACTCTATAAGAGGGAGTTGTAGAAAGATCAAGAGAATCACTATCAAATGGGACACCGTCAATAAAACAAATCCTTTTGGGAGACAGACTAGTTGGAGTTAGATAAATGACCAATCTCTTCGGCCTTTGAGGGGTAGCAAAGACATAGATTACATTTATAGAATCATCACAACTATTTGAATAATTATTCAAAGAAATATTCTCAACATTGGTCCAAGAAGGATCAAATGTGGAAGGAGATTCAACATTCACTAATGCATCATCGAGCTAGAGGAGAGTGCATTGGAATAGAGAAGAGATTCATCTTTCACTAAAGCATCGTCTCTAGAAGAGAGTGAATTGGAATAAAGAGAAGGTAAAGTAATTTTAAGAAAGGTATGAATGATTTCATCTTCTTGCAACAAGATATCCTTCAAAGCAAGAGGAATCTCATGAGAAGGATCAAAGATACAAAGTGACATGGGAAAAGCCAAGTCACTATCACATTCATGAAATGGAACATCATTAACATTTTGAATATAATTAGATACTAAACTCATAAAAAAGGATATTAAATTCATTTTTCCAAGAAAAATAAAAAAATATAGATTTTTGGTATTTTCTAGGTTCTAGTCATTTGCATTTTCGAAGGTCTTCGGAGTAGAATTTGGGGTTGAAACTTGTGTCAGTCACTAAAATTTGGTTGTTGAAGGCACAATATTTTAGGGATTGAATTAGTCCTCTTGGAGACCTTTCCAATAGTGTAAACGGTTTTGAATTCTTTGCATTGAGTCAAAAGTTATAATCCCACCAAGTTGGGGTAAATAAATTCTTAGTTTTTTGAAAAATAATGTGATTCATGTTCAGGCTCACCAAAATGTAGAGAAAGGGGATATTCTACTCATGAGTCTCTTTATTCTCAAGATATTCCCAAGGGGCGAACTACCCTAAACTAGCTCAAGGAACAAAGTGAGAGTTATGAGTAGGTCACAATGACTTTTTGAACAGACTGACAAGCTCTTGGCCAAAGGATGTCAACGTGGCACACTGGAGTCCCAAAGGTGCACTAGCATCTTATACAGACAGAAAATTGAGAATATCATAGAAAAGGACAAAGTGTCTACTTCTACTCTAACTACTAATAAATCTTGGAACATGAGAAAGTAACAGAATATAACAAAATTGAGATAAAGTGAAGCAAATGATAAGACTAAAGAGGATAAGAGATAGAAGATGCTCACAAGAACCCAAGTAATGAAGCCTCTTGCAAATGAATGTCTTCAATACTTGCATGTGTAAGACCTAGAGAAAATTTTGGGGCTATATAGGGGTTTTCCTCAGTCAAACCCCTATTTTGGTGTTCCCACCTCCACAAACAACTAGATAGATAGAGAGAAATAATAGATTGGAATGAAATAAATGCAAGAGCAATAAAAGCAATCCCCACTTGAGGAGGAGAACCTATATCACAAAATAGCAGGTGATAAAAAGCAATCTGCGGGGAAGAGCACATCACGAAATGTGGAGAGTCTGTCGGTGGGGATGTGTGAAATCAAAGATACTCACAAGCACAAGATAAGAGAAGATGGAGCTGCAAGAGAGCCGGGGTTTGCAAAAGAGAGTCGCTATAAGACCTTGAGGAGATTTCCATTAGCAAAGTGAAAGGGGAGTTGTGCAGCTTGAGAGAGGGAGTGAAAGGAGAAGGAAGAGTTCGAGTAGAACAAAGAGGAGAAACAAGAGAAATGGATGAAAGAATAACATTTAATAGAAGGAAAAAGCTAATAAGCCATTACAAAGGTGCTTGTAGGTCGTTGTGACAAAGAAAAAGCATAAACAAAGGGAAAAATCTTTCGAAACAGTGTTTGGATGATAAACATCAGAAGATGCTGGTGCAATACGTGGTTTTGCTCATTGTGGCGGCTGGTCTGGTATCCACATTACAGAAATGGCGGCGAGAATGGGAAACACAAAGTTTAATGCAGCTAACATAAAATTAGCTATTGAAAGGGGTCTGGGGCATCAAGAGAGGGGAAGAGTTGATCGCGGGAATAAATGCGGATCACGTCCGGCGTCAGGATCGTCGGATCGTCCGGGATCCGGATCAGGATCCTAGCACCATTGACATAATATTATAGTACTTTTTCATCTAGTGTTCTTAATATAACTACACCAAAGTCTAAAATTTCATCTATGTAATATGAACCTAGCCATTTGACCTTCAAATTCCCTTATTTCTTAAATTTTCTATCATATAGTAGCATTATGTCATCTTTGCAAAATATCTTATGCCTTAAATTTCTATCATGCTAGAATTTTTGGTAGTTATGCTCTAAGTTTTAATGATGGACTACAAGTACAATCTATTTTCATTCAATTTCTCCAGATCTTCTAATATTTGTCTTAGTGAGTATTCCTCACCCAACCATAGAGTAAATGTGGTACACAAATTTGGAATGGTTAAGTTGATAGGTAAGGTAGCATCTTATCCATATACTAATTGAAAGGGAGTGAACTTGGTAGACCTCTTATATGTTGTTCTATATACCCAGAGTATGGTTGGAATCTTGACATCTTAATTTTTCTTGTTAGTATTGCACATTTTTGTTAAAGTGGTCCCTATAAATTTTTTAGTGCCTCAATTGTGCCATTGGCTTGTGGGTGCTATGGAGTACTCATGTTATGTGTAATCATAAAACTTCTCAAGAGCTCCACAATTACCTTATTTACAAAATGTTTTCCTTAATCAATTGTGATACTTAAAGGATACACAAATCTTGTAATTATATTTTCATGTAGGATCTTTGTGGTAATTTTGGCTATACAATCCTTAATTGGCTCCACTTCTACCCATTTTGTTAAGTATTCCACTCCAGTTATAATGAATCCAACTTCTATATATTGTGCAGGAGGGTCAACTGGCCTTATGAAGTCTACAACCCACTTTTCAAATGGTATTTGTGCTAGGACTAGCTGCAAAGGCATCTCATCTTGTTTGGTAGGTCAACTCGTCCTTTTGCACATATCACATTGTTTAACATATTTTTTTACATCATTATGAAGTGTTGGCCACCAAATTACAACTAATTTAACCTTCTTTGTGGTAGCTTCTTTATAATTGTGTCTCCATGAAATTCCTTCATGGGCTTCCCTAAGTATTTCTTCTTATAAGAGTTTGTATATAATACTCTACACCATACAAGATTTGGCTAAATATTGTAGCCACTCGAAATCTAGAAACTTCTATGAAAGTACAAGAGAGTTCAATTACGAGAGAATAATCTTATTTTATCAAAGGATGTAAATGATAGATTAGGATTGGATTGATTTACAAATGAGGACCCTTTGGTTATATATCCAAGGTGAGACATAGGATTAAAAAGATCATGACAAGTGTCTTAATCCTATGACACGAGACAAATAATATTAAATGACCTTTGGACAAAAGAATTAAATGAAATAAGATATGATAAGATCTAATACCAACTAAGACTTCGAGAAAGATTCCTAGGACCTAAGTAAACTTAACATGTGAATAGGACCTACTAGGTGAACAAGATAGGTAAAATACCTTATTCATGCTAACACCCCTCCTTAAGTGCAACTTAGGGAAGAAAAAGCCAATGTAAATGATGCAATGGTGGGGCTTGGCTATGAGGCCATGGTAGGTACCCACGTACAAATGCAATCTCTCACAAAAGTTTTGAACGTAGGATGTCATTGATGTCAAAGGTTGTCAAGGATTATTTTAATTACCATTATATTCCCCTTGACATCATTTTGAGTTGCAGAGATTTGCAAAAATATATATAGTTCCAGAAGTGTGTGTGACTATTGTATGCTTGCAATATCATGCATTCATTTATTCATTGTGATAGTGGTGGTTTGAAAGTCTATACCAGAATGTTTCAACTCAGATCTTAGGACAAAGAGATTTCTCTAGCAATACAATTATGGTTAGCATTTCTTTTATAAATGTAGTTTTGAACTACAAATTCAGAGGAGAGTATGTCTACACTAGTTCTATCATATTATTAAGTTTTAGGAGGATATGTTCAACATGCAAAAATATTGTAGTGACATAAGGTTCTTTATGCTTTTTTGTCAACTATTTCATGTTCAAGGCTCATGCAGTAATAGCTAGTAGTGTGTGAAATTCAAATCTTGTGTGTGGTGTCAAGATAGGACCTAGTTAAAGTTCATATGGTAGCACACAACATCATGTTCTTTTAGCAGTAAAAAAATCATTTTTGGACCAACCTATTACACGTTTTATGAAATTTGAATTTAGGTCCACCTTATGTCGTCCTAATTATTTGTGAACCCTTGGCCAAGATAGAATATGTGTTAATGTAATGTCATGTATATATTCATCAATTTGAAGGATGCACAATGTGAAATTTGAAAAAGTATAGAAAGTGAAAATATAAGGAGACAATTGTGAAGCTAGAGTTATTCGATGTGAGCCACATTTCAAAGTGTGTGTCATTATCAAAAGATCATAAGAAGTGTGGAAGAGAGTATGTAGCCAGTAAAAAAGTGTATGAGGTATCTTAGGCTATAATTGAAGCTCTACAAGCTTTATTTGTAATCCGATAGGACTAGTGTTCTACCTGTTGTACTGATTCAGTTGGGGATTGGTGTCTCTAGTAGGTTGATGCCTACAAAAACAATAGGGGATTGGTGTCTCTAATAGGTTGGTGCCTATGTCATATTATAAAATTCACTTGTATATTTCAGCTTTGTGAGGCTAGATTTGGACAATAGATCCAAGTAACTATTCTCATCATGGTTTTTCCCATCTTGGGTTTCCAAGTATATTTGGAGTTCTCGTATGCAGATGTGTGTGCTTATGTTGTTCCTTGATCTTTAGTATCTGTTTGATTTAGGTTTCAATTTTGATATGTGCATTTGAGTTAAGAGTTTTAAATATATTTGATCTATGATTCACCCCCCTCTTAGTAGATTGTGTTCCCTTCAATTGGTATCAAAGCCAAGTTCCTTTGAAGAAGCCTAACATCTTAAGGTAGTTTTGGGATGGCATAGTCAGTTGCTTAGGAAGGATTGTCTAGAAATAAAGCACCACTCTTTAATGGATCCAATTTTTCATTCTAGAAAGTTAGGATAGAGTCCTACTTGATGGCTCTAGGACGTGATATCTAGATTTCCATCTTAGAGGGATATGAGGTTCCTAAAAAACCCTCTAGGGATCAGGCTGGAAAGAGGGCTTGCGAAATTAATGCTAAGGCAAGGAATGTCATTTTATGTGGATTGATTAACTCTGAATTTGTGAAAGTGATGCAATGCAAAATAGCAAAGGAAATATGGGAAAATTGCATACCATATATGAAGATGATGATAAAGTCAAAGAGGCAAAGCCAAAAACTCATGGATATCAATTTGAAAGCTTGAAGATGAAAATATTGCCACATTCTTGCTTCGAGTCAATGAAGTTGTTAACTCTATCTGAGGTCTTGGTGAGGAATTGAAATAAAAGAATGATGTGAAAAAGGTACTCATATATCTTCCTAGAAGGTTTGATTCTAAAGTCTATGCAATTGAAGAAGCTAAGGATCTGAATATTTTAAAGATGACAGAACTACATGGAATTCTAACTACCTTTGAAACAAGATTTTTAAGTGAGGATTATATTAGGAAAGAGGTGACACTCAAAGTATCTAAGAAGCAATTTGATCAAGATTCTGATATTGGATCAGATTCGGAGGAAGCCAATTTTGTCATAAAGCTACAAAGAGGTTCTGGTAAGTACAAAGGAAAGTTACCTTTTAAGTGTTTTAATTGTGGTGAAGTAGGACATTTTAGGCCTAAGCGTTCCCACAAGGATTCTAACAATGTTGAGAAAAAGTATGGAAAGAAACCATTTCAGAGAAGGAATAAGGTCAGAAGAAACATTAGAGTTTCTACACTAATGATTAAGAAGACCACTCCATTGATGAAGAAGATGAAGATATCTCCAGAGATGAAAAAAATTATTCATGGATTTTGAAACTACTAAAGAAGATGCAGGAATAGATTCTGGAAACAATGAAGATGGAGTAGATCTTGTGGAAGAATTTCTATGTGTTGGAAAAATGATTAAGAGATTGAAGAAGATAATTACAGAAGAGGTGAAGGCTAAATAAAAGGTATCTTAGGATCTAGAGAAAGTAGAGAAGATGATTGTTGATATGAAGACCTAGAAAAAAGAAGCAAAAAGGATTAAAGAAGTTCTAATCAAAAAGAAAATCAAGAGATAAGGATTGTGAGAGGCTTGAAATTGAAATTGTGACAATAAGAAAATATCTTGAGAAAGTGAATCAAATAGCTGCAAATGCAGTTTAGAAAAAGTATTGAGACTCTAGATCAAATATTGGGATGTTAGAGGTCTTCGTATGTCGAAACTAGAATTGGTTTTGATGATCAGAAGAAAAAAATGATAGAATAGTCTATGAAACTTGCTAAAGCAAGTCTGGAAGTGATTGGTTCTGGAAGTACAAAGTTTGAAAGAGTTATTGCAAGCGATGAAAGCAAGATACAAAATGATGGCTTTATTCAAGTTCAAAAGAAGAGAAAAAGATTTAGAAGATAGGGATGCATCACCAAGTTCAATTATTCTTTTATTGGTTACTGTTTCAATTGTAATAATTTTAGTAATAAGGTTGTGGACTATAGAAAAGCTTCAGTAAGAAGAAATAACTTTGTTAGCAATAATGCATTTGCACCTCTATACAATTTTAATACCATTTGCTACAAATGCAACAATTTTGGACAGATTGCTAGGAACTGTAGAAGAAATTTTGTGAGTCCTCCTCTCCCAGAAATAGGAAGAAAAGGATCAAAATGTAGAAGTCGTGAATCAAATAAAGTCTAGAAGAAGGTTCCTGAAGAGAAAATTTCAAAAATCAATGATTGCTTAAACTACTCTACATGCTCAAAAAGAGAAAATTTTATGGATCATAGAAATCAAATGCTCAAGCCACGTGATTGGAGATAAAATTAAGTTCATGAATTTCATGAAATTTGAAGGAGGTTATGTGACTCTTGGAAATAATTCTATTGCCAAAATCATTAGTAAGGGTACTTTGAGTTTTGATGGCCGTATGACAAAAGAACATGTTGTTTTGTATGTTGAGGGTGTAAAACATAATCTTTTACGTGTAAGTAAAATGTGTGATAAAGGTTATAAGCTATCCTTTAGTGTTGAAGGATGAGAAATTATGGATTCAAGCACCAGAGAATTGATTGTAGAAGGAAGCATGGCAAATGGTGACATTTATCATCTTAATGAGTTGAATGGACAAAATTGTCTTACCATGCAAAGAGAAGAAAGTTGGATTTGGCACAAAAGGTTGGGACATAGTAATTTTGATGACATTGTAAAGATTAGATCTGTAGGAATGGTTTGGGATATGCCAAAGATTAATAAGCCTCACTCTACCAATTGGAAACCATGCTATGAAGGAAAATAGACAAAAAGTAGATTTCCTGCTAAGGAGTATTCTACATCAAAACCATTAGATTTGGTCCATATAGATCTTTGCGGACCTAAGAGGACAAAGATTCTACAAGGAGACAAGTATTCCACAATGCTCATAGATGATTACACTAGGATGAATTGTATTACTTTCCTAAAAGAAAAATCAAAAGCATTTGAGAAGTTTAAGGCAAGAACAATCAGAGAATTAACTTCTAAAAAGTATGAATTTTTTTGTGAAGAGCATGGGATCCAGAGGAAATTTTTTGATCCTAGGACTCTGTAGCAAAATGGAGTTGCAAAAAGGAAGAAGTAGACTGTACATGAGATGGAAAGAACAATGTTTTGTCAAGAAAATTTACCAAATATGTACTGGAGAAAAGTGGTTCAAACTGCAGTATATATCCTAAATAGAGTTTAGATCTAACACAATACTAATAAAACACCACATGAGTTATAGAGAGGAAGACCAACTTTAGTGAGAAATCTCAGGATATTTGGAAGCAAATGCTAGATCAAAAGAGATGAAGAAAATTTGGGTAAGTTTGAATACAGATATGATGAAGGTATTTTTCTTGGTTATTTTTTAAAAAGTAAAGCATATAGATGTTACAAAAAAAGGCTCAAGAGGATTGTGGAAATTGAAAAGTGAGAGTTGATGAAATTATTTAGTCTATTGGTACTCCAGAAGTAGAAGATGATGAAGAACCAATCAGTAGCAGTAGCAAAGATTTAGAAGTTGTTACAAAAACTCCAGCAAAGTATGTTCAAAAGAATCACTCTGAAGACCATATTATAGGAGATAAAGAAGATGGGGTTCAAACCCAAAAGATACTTGAGAAGGTAAATGAACAAGTACACTTTGCATTTAGAACCAAAGTCTTATAAAGAAGCAAGCAAAGAAAAATATTGGATAGAAGCTATGGAGGAAGAGTTGAATCAGATCAAGAAGAATGATACTTGGGAACTAGTCCTAAGACCTAAAGGAAAAAATGTGATTGGAACCAAGTGGTTTTTAGAAACAAGCTAAATGAAGAAGGTGAAGTGATCTAAAACAAGGCTAGACTTGTGTGCAAAGGCTCAAGTTGAAGGTGTAGATTTTGAAGAGGCATTTGCTTTAGTAGCAGGATTGGAAGCAATTAGGATGTTTTTAGCTCTTTCACCATTCAAGAATTTCAATGTATATTGGATGGATGTTAAGTCAACATTCTAAATGGACAACTAGAAGAAGAGATCTACATTGAACAACCATAAGGGTTTCAATGTTTTAAAAATTAGGATTATGTTTATAGATTGAACAAGGCCCTTTATGGTCTCAAACAAGCCCCCAAAGCTTGGTACTTAAGTTTGGATGGATACTTGCAACAAAAATGGTTTCAGAGAGGAAGTGTAGATAGTAATCTATACATAAAAATAGATGGTGATCAACTATTGATAGTTGTGGTTTATGTAGATTATATCATTTTTGGCAGTAGTAGTGATGACATGTGTAAAGTGTTTAAGAAGGCAATGCAAAGTGAGTTTGAAATGTCAATGTAGGTGAATTATATTTCTTACTTGGGTTGTAGATTGCACAATCAAACAAAGAGATATTCATTTCCCAGAACAAGTATATAAAGGAGATGCCAAGTAAATTCAGGATGGAAGATTGCAAACCAGTGGGTACACCGATGGTTACAATATGCAAGTTGAGTAAAGATGATGAATCTTCTCTAGTAGACCAAACATTGTACAAATCCATGATTGGAATTTTGTTGTATGTAATAGGATGTAAACCGAATATAATGCAAGTAGTTGGAATGGTAGCCAGATTTTAGGCAGCACCCAAAGAAACTCATGTCAAAGCAATAAAGAGGATATTCAGATATTTGAAAGCTATAATAGAATTTGGGCCAGGTATCCAAAGAGTGAAAATTTCACTTTGACTTCATACACAGATGTAGATTAGGTAGGAAGCATAGATGAATAGAAGAGCACAAGTGGTGGAGAATTCTTTCTTGGTGACAGTTTGGTGTCTTGGTTAAGCAAGAAGTTTTTTATCTACAGTAGAAGTGGAGTATATTGTTGCAACTTCATGTTGCACTCACGTGCTTTGGATGAAGCAAAATCTAAAGGAGATGGAGATGGAGTTTGTTGAACCTATCTCTATTATTTTTTATAACACCAATTCCATAAACATTTCAAAGAATCAAGTAATGCACTCAAAGAAAAAACACATTGCAATCAAGTATCATTTTATGAGAGAGAAAGTTGTAGAAAATGAGGTAAATTTGATGTTAAGACAAAGGAAAAAGTAGTAGATATATTCACAAAATCACTTCCTAAGGAGACCTTTGAATTTCTCTGGCATAAGTTGGGAGTTATTGCTCCCTCCTCTTGAAACAAGAAGAAGAATAGGTTGAGGGGGAGCTTGGTCTCCCTCCCACAAGAAGGCTCGGTGGTCTTGCAGAATGTTTTTTTAGAAGTAGTGTAGTATGGGCTTAGGGGGAATTGTCCTAAAGTGGTTCAAAGAAATGCTTTGCATTTCTCTATAGTTAAATATGTGGCTTTGCAGTTTGGTAGTTTGTCTGAGGCAAGTATGAAGTATGCATGTTCTCATTTTCAGAACATATAAGTTATTACAAGAATTTTCAGAACCTACAAAATGAAGAATGTGTTGTTGTAGTCAAGGAGGTTCAGAGAAATGCTTCACATTTCTCTGCATTTAAAGCTATGATCTTGTGTATTGAAGGATGATTTTATAAGGGGAGAAATGCAAAAAATCCAAAAGGAGAGATACTATGTTGAACTTTTCCATTGATTTCAAAGGGGGAGAAAATGAACTCAAAATGATCTTCCAAGGGGGAGAAATCAATCTAAGAGGGAGAAATATCTTCATGTGTGTCTGATTGGTTTTATGGGTGGCCCAACATTTTGTTGTTTTCTATCAATGAAAAAGGGGGAGATTGTTGAACATAGGTTGTCATTGATGTCAAAGGTTGTCAAAGGAGTTCATTGTGTTAAGGAGTATTTGAATTATCATTATATTCCCCTTGAATTATCATTTTTAGGTGCAGATATTTGCAAAAATATATATGATTCTAGAAGTGTGTGTGACTATTGTATGGTTGTACTATCGTGCATTCATCCATTCACTATGACAGTGGTGGTCCAAAAGTCTATGCCAAAATGTTTCAACTTAGTTCTCAAGGTAGAGATATTTCTATAACAACACAATTATAGTTAGCATTTCTTTTAGAAATTCATTTTTTTCTCTCCGGCTTCAGAGGAGAGTATGTCTACACTAGTTCTATCATATTCATGAGTTTCTAGAGGATATGTTCAGCATGCAAAAATATTGTAGTGACAAAAGGTTTTTTGTGCATGTATGTCAACCAATTAATGTTCAAGGCCTGTGTGGTAATGACTAGTAGTGTGAATAATTCAAATATTGTGTGTGGTGTCAAGATAGGACTTGGTTAAGGTTCATGTGGTAGCACACGACATCATGTTCTTTTGGCAGCAACAAAATTTATTTTTGGACTGACTTGTTACACATTTTATGAAATTTGAATTTAGGTCCACCTTATGTCGTCCTGGTTATTTTTGGACCCCTAGTTGACATAGAATATGTGTTAATGTAATGTCATGTATATATTCATTAGTTTAATGGATGCACAATATAGAATCTGAAAAAGATTAGAATGTGGAAATGCAAGGAGATGATTGTGAAGATAGAGTTATTCAATGTGAGTCGCATTTCAAATTTTTCACCATTATTAGAAGATCATAAGAAGTTTGGAAGAGTATCTATATCTAGTATAAAAGTGTATGAGGTGTCTTAGGCTACAATTGAAGATCCACAAGATTTATCTTTGTAATCTAGTATGAATGGTATTCTACCAATTTTATTGATTTAATTGGGGATTAGTGTCTCTAGTAGGTTGATGCCTACAAACACAATAGCTGATTGGTATCTCTGGTAGGTTGGTGCCTTCTTCATATTGTAAAATTCACTTACATATTTATGTTTTGTGAGGCTGGATTTGGAAAGTAGATCCAAGAATCCATTCTCATCATGGTTTTTCCATCTTGAGTTTCCATGTATATCTGGTGTTCTCATGTGTAGATGTGTGTGCTTATGTTGTTCCTTGATCTTTAGTATCTACTTTGATTCAAATTTCAGTTTTGATATGTGCATTTGAGTTAAGATTTTTAAATAGATTTGATTTATTGATTCAGGCCCCCTCTTAGTAGATTGTGTGCCCTTCAAAATGACAAAAAGGAGAAAACCAAATGGGATAAAACTCCTCCCCAAAAGAGAGATGAAAATAAAATTCTCTCAATGAAGAATGAGAAGGACAAAAATCCATGTGAGAAAAAATATCCCCATATAAGAGAGAAGAAGAGAGCATGCAACCCCCCCAATGTACAATCTCCTACAATGATTACAAATGCTCAAAATTGAATGGTGAAGATGATCCAATTTCGTCAAACAACATTCCTCCCCTTAGAAAGAAAAAATAAAGATTTTGTGCAGGATGTCTTCCCATTATTGAAATGAAGATGAGGGAAGAAGAATGATAAGTGATGTCCCTGAATTATGCTCAAGTGTCTCCATGTCGATAAAGTTGTCACACTCCAAATAGGCGTTCTAGGCCACACTAATGAAGAGGACAATCTAGAATCTAGTAGAGATGATTGTAGAACACAATAAAAAGACAAATGTGACTCCTCTAAATGTTGATAAAAGGTCTCCACACTAATGCTAAATTGTGACAAATGATGAGAAAGAGAAGGAAGAAGAGTATCAAAATGCTCCCCCACAACATTTGAAGAAGATGATGCAACTCCATACAAATTAACATCAAAGAAGAGATGGATATCCTCAATAATATCCTCCAAGTTTGCAAGATAATACTCACAAAACAAAATCACAATTTCTATCAATTGCTCATCCCAAGTAGCCATATTTGGAAGGTAATGTATGTTTTGTTGCACTGAATTAGAAGAAACCAAAATTGTGGCAACATAAACATCATCAAAAGAAATAGAAGATGGAGGATATGAGATCTCAGTGCATGGAATTTGACTACACTTATCATCCCCAAAGTTGTCCACACTAGATTCTTGAATGTTAACATCAAATGATTATTCCAATGTTGGACTAAAGTCCTTGATCTCAAGATGTTGACTCATAAATGAAGAAGATGAACCCTCTAAATATGGATTAGGAGCCATAGAAACTGAAGCCTCAATAGAAGTATCTATAGGAGGCAGATAAGTCTCTCTACCATCAAGACAAACATAGCTTTCCCATCCAACAAACATTGCATTTATTGTAGATCATCAATTGGTTGAAACTCATCAAGTGGAACAAGACAATCCACAACATGATCCTCTAGGAATGGAGGTTCATTTGAGTCTCCATACATCTCCCAAAGTCTATTCATAAGGTCACAAGGGATCTCAATACCATCAGTGGCCATTTGTGTGTCAATATCGCAACTACAACAAATTACTCCTATGATATGTTTAGTCTTTATGTCCCACACAACTCTCTTCTCTTTGGATGATGGTTTAGGAACTAGTCCATAGAGATAGGGAAAAATATTAAGCCACCTACAATATGTTAGTATTCCATCTCGCCAAGACTTATAGTTCCATTTATCGAACCTAATTACAACACGATTCCTTTGATACTCATGATAAACTCCTCAAATTTAGTTAGATAATAGACCAATAAAGAGAATCAATCCAAAAAAAGCATAAAATTACCCCCACAAATTAGTTGATCAAGATTCCCTACCAAAAATATATGATCTAACACTTTATACTCAATGCAATTACAAGTTCCACTTGTCAAAACAACGAAGTGGACTTGATCTTAGTACTTGTAGATGTCAAATTTACCACAAACTTAGCAAAACTTTTAAATAAAATGGGATCAATATGATCAAACCACTACAAAGTACATGAAAAATTATGTACTTTAAAAAGAAAACTACACACAAAAATGTTACCACAAGAGTGAGAATGGAACCTAGAAGTTCCCAAAATAAGAATGACTCAACAACACCTTGAGAATATAAAAAATATGGAAAAAATATGAAAAAAATAAAAAATCAATCACACCATTTAAAAGAGCACAAAATTCTACCCCAAATAAAAAAATGCTTTGCTAAAAGGTCGGATGAGTGAGTTATGACAATTTGAAGTCAGACTGCAAATTCAAAATTGTCGATGGAGAGGGGGGTAGATTGGAGCGGCCTGTTGATGGTCATTTGGAGATAAAATTTAAGATGGTTTTAAATGATGGCCATTTGACTGCCAAATTTAAGACAATCATTTGACTATCAAATTTAAAATAACTGCTTAATTTTTTTTTTAAATACCAAATCTTTTTGTCACCAAAAATGAAGTATTATATATGAAAATAGGGGTTTTTGGGCCTTTTGAGCATAATGGTAGGGCCAAATTTGACCCAAAATTCTATGAAATGATAGCTCCTTGTTAGATCTAGCCATAGACCTTTCAAACCCTTACAAATCTACCCTCCAATATCTTATTTTGATGAAACAAAAGGCAAAAGTAATTTTCTTGGACCCTCTAAACCCAATGGTGAGCTCAATCTTGTACCAACAAGCTTCAATATGAATCTACAATAAAAATCCACAAAAATGAAACCCCCAAATTTGGTATTTCTCTTAGGTTTTTTATTCTCCAAATCACCATTTGATGAAAGAGAAGATCATACTCGTTTTTCAAGATTTGCAACCTAAATATCTCAAATAAGACTATCGAAAAGCAATCCCAAAAGCTCTGATACCATGTAAGAGTAGGTATAAAATACTCTATACCTTGGAATATTTGGTTGAAGATTGTAGCCACCTAAGATCTAGGAACTTCTATGAAAGTATGAGAGAGAACAACTATGAGAGAATAATTATATTCTATCATAGGATGTAAATGGTATATTACAATTAGATTGATTTACAAATGAGAACCCCTTAGTTATATAGACAAGGTGAGACATAAGATTAGACAAGATCATGACAATTGTTTTAATCCTATGACATGAGAACTAATATTTAATGACCTAGGACACAAGAAGTAAATGACATAAGATAAGATCTAATGTCAACCAAGACTTCTAGAAAGATTCATAGGACCTAAGTAAACTTAACATGTGAATAAGACCTATTAGGTGAAATAGTTAGGTAAAACACCTTATTCACACTAACACTCCTCCAAGTTTGGGATTCTATGTAATAGGCTAGCATTACTGCTTCAAAATATGTGCTAAATTTTCTTACATCTAATGATGTTCTAAATTCAAGCATTAGTCCTGAGACAAACCACTCTATGAGTTATGTTTTGTTAATGGTTCTTCTAGTTTCCTTGATACCTATTTGAACCAATGGTCATAATCTTTTATTGATTCTCCTTCCTCTTAGACCAAGTCTCTCCTTTTACTAACACCTTCAGTTAGAAATTTTAGAGATTCAAAGTTAAATTCCTTCTAAACTTCATCCCAGTATTTGTCATGTTGTGGGCAAGTTTTTCTATTCCAATTGAGTGTGTCATTCCTCGACATTCCTACAAATTCAAATAACTTGTCTTGATCTCTAAATATGCCTTTTCTCTAGGCCAAAATTATTTTAAGACAAATATGTGTTTCACAACTTTGGTAGTATCTTTGCAAAACAGTAGCAATTTTATTGGTGATTTTCAAGTGTTTCTTATTCTTTGTTGTGAGTTTTGTTTAGTAAATACTCCTTAAAAGCTTTTATTCTATCTATATTTGTTATCTCTACCTTTATCCCTAGGTAATTGGATATCAAAATAATATTTTCCCAATATTTCATCACAATCTTGTATAAATTATTGTCATGGATCTAATGCTCAACTTAATTCTTCACTTGTACTTTATAATAAAATTCTCCTTAACTTATATGGAAGAGAGGATGCTTCTTGGTGTAAGGGGTGTGACTCTTCAAAGTGGTGCTTTTTCTTAGGGTGTAATTTTTCATTTTTTAATGGCATATGATTAGTTATTGAGGATAATTCCTTTCCCAAGTTGAACACAGTCTTATCTTCTTCACTTAACCCCTCTTTCTTTAGTTTCCTTATGCTTTTGTTAACCAATTGATCTAAGTAATCTGCATCAAATGTTAAAGTTTGTAACTTCTCTAGAGTTTTAAGTAATTTCTCAAACCTCTCATTAAGTTTAATCTAGATATTAGTCAAATAAGGTTATACATGTGGCAGTTTAATCAAAACCAAAAGTGTTAGGGTCTAAATGCTCTCACAACTTTCTTCTAAATTTCTTTTGGATGCCACATTTTTTTTTTACTTTCTACTAATTATTATGCTTCATCAACATGTGAATTTATTTATTTTGGAGTTTTATATAATTCTATTTTATTATAATGCAATAGCAATTTGCTTCTTGCAAGACTATGCAACTAGACTAAAACCAAGAGAAAAAACAAAATTGGAAGTGGAATTTTGTGAATCAACATCTCCTGCCAATCTGAGTCAGTGTAGCCTACTATTTGTGAAGCCCTTGGTGTGTATTGAATTCCAAAATGAGTGATATTGTGAATATACCTCAATATATGATTCATTTCCTTCCAATAACTCTCATGAGGGTCATGTGAAAAATGGGAAACAAGCCCAACATCTAAGGTAATATTTAGACATGTGTGTGTTAAATACAAAAGGCTACCAACTAATTGTCTATAAGAGTAGCATCAACACTAGGTGTTATGCAAGTGGTAGTCAAAGTAACACCATAATGGAATGGTGTAGATGCAGGTTTACAATCACTCATATGAAATCGATGAGGCAATTCAATAGCGTAACTTTTGCTAGTATATGGAAATCCCCTCAGTAGATTGAAAAACTTGAAGACCAAGGAAGAAATTTAGAAGCCCAAGATTTTTCATATCAAAATGTGTCATCAAATTATGTTAAATATTTTGAATCATGGATGAGGAACTACTAATAAGGATCAATTCATCAACATACAAGACTAGTATCAAAAGTTCATCTCTATGTCCCTAGATATATACTGTGTGATTCAAGTCCCTAGATATATATTGTGTGATCCAAGTGGCAATGAGTGAAACCAAATTTAAGAAAGAAACCATCAATCTTCTCATACTATGTAATGTCCTAGATGAATAATTTTTTGAAATAATTTAAATTTGTAGCAAGGGACAACAAGTGAAATTCAATTCTCATTCAAATACCAAAATGAAACTGATTTCTCAAATAAACTAAAGTGCCCTCAAAGAATTAACAAGAAATCTCATAAACTACATGCACCCGAATTAGAGATTTGACTGCCAAATCAATTTGAAACTTCACAAAACTTAACATGAAAATAAATAATAGGAAAATACATATTATTTATATAAAACCCATGGAATCAAGGTTAATATAATCAACCCAAAACTTCTACTAGAAACATAATCCCCAAAACAGTGAGCAAAATTAAAGCCTGAAATGCATTGCAAGCTCATAAACTTCAGGATAAACACACCAAACTTTAGGAAAACTTATTTATTGATAAAATAATGAGTTTACACAGAAAAAATAAGTATAACCACAACCTTAAGACTATAAATTAACTCCTATAATTTATGTTTCATGAAAAACCAAAATACTCCCAAACAAGGTGTCAACAGGCACTATAGAACTACACTACCGGAAACCAAACTTCACCAAAGGCACCAAAACTAAAATATGCATGAAATAACACGTCTAAAATGATTAAAAACAACAAGATACATCCAAAAATACTATTGATACCAACAAAAACAACAAACTAAAATCAAATCTAAAACTATTCACCCCAAAACTCCTAAAAATCTTCTACAATCTGCCAGGAAAACACTGTGAATGGGAAGCCTTCAACACAATGGAAATCTCTGGGTGAAATTGCACCAATATACCCTTGGAACCATTTCCCTTGATCCTTTTTCCTTCATGGTTTATTAGCCTTGAAGAACTTCCTTCATAGGTTTATCAACCCTAAAGAGAAAGCAACAACTTTTCAGAAAATAACCAAGTGAATGATGCAAAAGTAAATCCAAATTCATACATTTTATTGGAAAATATTCAATTTCCAAGTTGGGAGCCCCAAATTCATGACCAAGGGAAGAGAATAATCTTGCATGCAAAGATGTAACTCTCACTTCCAAGTGTCAAATCAAAAATCAAGTGCACCTGAGGGAAATAATAAAATATTTCTATTTCCTACACCACTTCATAAGCCAATAAAATTTGATTTTTCCTTTTTCCAAAAATCCACACCCAACTTGGAAAAATTAAATATTTCATAAACCTTTGATATTTAACCTCCCAAATTATCTTAATTAATTCACCTTGAGAAACCAACTTTCCCGGTTCTACTACAAGACCTAACTTGTTATTTTTGGAAACCCAACTTACTAAAAATAGTAATTTTCTATTTATTTATTTTTTTAAAAAAGGGACATTACAAGTCATCCCTTCCAAAAATTTGTTGTCCTCAAGCAATTGCAACCATGGTGATTCCAAAAACTTTATGTCAAAATACATATTAAATCTTGATCCTGTATCTATGAAATGTTATCATTTTTGCCATAGAACACTGTGGGAACCTAATAGCTCAGACTTCTTTGTGACAATACCATGAAACCAACAAGAATATTCATGCAAATATTTGATATATTCACTCCAATTCCAAATCTGGATGACATTTTCTCTAAGAAATTTTGTAAACTCACTAAATGCTTCCCACTGAATATATGTGCTAGCATGTAATAAATCAAACTTGCAACTTCTCCCAATAATGTAAATCTGGTTTGTGCTTCTATTAGTACTATTATTGAAGTTACTTTATCCTCTATAATAGCAAGTACATATTTGGGAATTAGCAACTACCTTCAACTTCAAAATACTGAAATATACATAATTGAAATGTGCATTAGTAAGCTCCGAACATTACCTCAACTTGGGTGTCGGTACCTTCAACTTCATAAACTGATCTATAGCAGAAAAAAAATTAGAGGGGCAGCAAGTAATATCATGTAGCAACAAAATTTACACCACCATTTTCCAAAGATGAAATTTGCAAGCATTAATGCATTCTGATACCATTGTATTTGTGCACTAGTTAGCACTAGGTATTTTTTACTTGAAATATCAGAAACTTCCTATTGTGACACAAATCTGATTTTGATGACCCATAGAGTTGTTGTAATATTCAATGCAGCCTTTGGAATAGTGAATACGTAATTTGGAAACAACTACCTCTTTTACCTTCAAAATGTGTTGATACACCCTGCTGAAAACAACACTAGTTGTTCCAAACTTCACCTCAACTTGAAGGATGTTATATGCAACATTTGGATCTGATTTGAAACAACAATGGTAATATTGAGGAGTAAAAATTAACACCATATAATAGCAGCTCATACAACACCATTTCCAAAACATTGATTTTACAATCAACAGTTCATTCTGGAAAGAAACTGTGTGCTTCCTGAGTCCTCCAACTAGCACAAATTGATCATCCAAAAGTAATTTCAAAATGAAAGGAGAGAATAATTTTATTGCATCCTCAACTATATTAGGTGAATTACTGATTTTCTTGATAGTCCCCATCTTGAAACATGTCCAATACAATCTCCCACAACAATCCACATAGTGTCTTGGAGCACTTGCTAGAATTGCGCTGTCATTGGGCAACTTGTTCCACAGACTTGTGGGGAATTTGATAATGTTTTGGATATTTTTTTTTCTACTAATATGACTATTATAATATACATTACATCCCTTATGTAAAAAAAAATACATATTTTGGAGATAACAACTACTTCCACCTCCATAATATTGAAATGAATATTATTGAATTGCACAATACAAAAATGTACAATAACAAACTCATACATTACCCCAGCTTGAGAGGTGTTGTCTTCATATTCATGGACTGGTTTATAACATCAATAATTGAGAAGAGGAGTGGCAAATAGTGCTAAGTAATAGAAACACATACTCTATAATTCTTCAAAAATCAAACCAAACTTCCATATCACACTATATTGCCAACATTGTTTTTCTCCATACTGAAAGAGTGGAACCACAACCTTAAAAGTTGATATGATTGGAGTAAATAAAAATATATAATGGTCTTAATTAGAATTTTTGTCTCCTAAAATTGCACCCTTTATAAGTTGCAAAACTTAGCATTTTGGAGAAACATGGGAACATTCCTAGGCCTGTGGGTTTCCTAAACTTGGAATGGACCTCCAGAGAAGGCTGGCTCCTAAGGTACTCACTTAAACTACTCCTTGTGATGGAAAGGGGTAGAAGCCAAAGCGAAAGAGCTTCAGCTCCTATGCTAAATATGATTCATCATTATTTCTGATAACCTCAGATATAAATTGCTCAAATGGAAAATATGCTTCTGAGATTGCTTTAAAATGAGACAAGCATTAAAGGAATTATCAAAATTCACAAGAATATTCATCCATCATCACACTGCACACAATGAGATAACTTCCAAGAAGGTAAAACACTGAATTTCATTGATAAAAAGGTGTTACATGTACTATTGTACATGTTTGAGATTGAGTTTCAATGATGTCTTTTCTTGAGAGAGCTCCAAAATAAGCTAGAATACCTTTTGAAAAGAAGAAAGAACTCTCTTCAAAACTGATGTTTGAAGTTACTTATGCTTTTTTGAAGCTTTCCCCACACATATACTTCTAGAAGCTTCTTGGTCGTGTATAACCAAAAAACCCTAAAAATAGCCCCCAAAACCTCTCCAAAATTTCTCCAAAGTGAAGAAAAATTCAAGCCATGACCTTACCCACGATAAAAGCATGAAAAAATGCTCTAAGATGCTCTCATTCCCTCCAAAAACCCAATCAAAGACAACCTACACATACTTTCCACATGTTTGGCACAAGTCATTACTTTTCAACCATATTCCCTTGACTTATTCTTTGAAAACACATGCTTTATCTTGCATTATATACATTATTGAATAAATGATTTATAATCTATTACTTAATAATGCATTTACATAGTCAAATCAGTTTCAGCCTGTGCAAGAATAAAGGCATGAGTAGTTGACCATTTTGGGAGACAAAGCAAAATAAAAACATAAGGGGGACTCTCCCAGTCATTTAACATAAATGCAAGGGCATTAATTTATTGCAAATGTTTAAAATGAAAAGGAAAAAAATTCCTTAAGGAAGTCGACCAACATTTAGGGTTAAAGAAAACCCTAAAAGAAACCTGAGACTTTTTTTTTTTCATTTCATTTCATTATGGTTTCTTCTAGAGGCATTGCCATGATTCCATGCAAGGGTTTTGCTGAAGCTTTATGTGCAAAAAAAATATTGCAAAAATCAATATGGATGAGGTCTGGTAAGCCATTTCCTATAAAAATAGTACCTTTTTTTTATTTTTTGTGAGTAAAATATTGTTTCAAGCTCATTTATACTCTCTTCATGCTCGGTTTTTCTTCTATTATGGGCTTTATTTTTGTTGTGATGCCATGTAGTAGTGGTTAGTGGTGCCATAATCACCTTGATATGTTAAGATCATGAAATATTATAATATGAATGAGATTTCATCAGAGGGTGGACAGTTGAAATAAGAGCTATCTCAGTCAACTATTCCACAAGAAAATGTTGCCCTACAAAAGAAAAATGGTTTGCAAAAAATGATTCAATGTCATTGCACAGTATGGGTATAATTCAAAGACTACGCATCTTTTCCATTCCTTCATGAACACTACCCTTTATACTAACCTGCAAGTCCAAGGGTCACTTGAGCTTGAACACTGTGACTATGGTTGTTTCTTATCTTCGTCCTAGGATAGTGACACTCCACTCATGTTTCTTTTAAAGAATTTTAAGGATTTAAAAAGCTTGTTGAAATGGTACTCCCATAAACCCTTATAACTGATCCATGAAGACTCTGACTTATACAAGAAGCACTCACTCTACTAATCATCATGGTTATGGCATGATTATTATGGCCATGAGTAAAGGATAACCAGCATTAAAACTTCAATAAGAACAAAGATGCTCACTGTCATTTGTGCTTTAATTTTCACTGTTACTATTGACTCATAGATGCTTCTAATCACAGTCAAAAGGGTTTTTCACAATATCCACTACTTGTATTGTTGTAAATATCTTAGTACACTTCCCCTTTTATGATCTTTATCACTGTGCTTGCTACAAGTTGATAGAGAATTACAACTCTACATTGGTCGAACCTTCTGAATACAAGAAGAGCATACTTCAAATAACATGACATTGCACAAGTAGTTTTATCTCCACCATGCAATTTCAGATATGAAACTCTCTCAATCATCATTTATGAAATTTCCTCTCCAAGATTCTTGATCGAATGCCAAAAGCTCTCATACCACAACAAACTCCTAACTCAGATAAGACTGTTGATGATTATATTCACTGTTGAAACTCTCTTGCAAATCTTAATGCACTAAGGTGACTATATGTTTTCCTATTCGTATAACATCTTGTAAAGAAGACAAGCAATCCAAATGTGGCCTTCCTCTATTGATGTGGAGATCTCGGTCTTTCAATTTTCTTTCTCATTGTCTTTTGTTGATTTAAATCATGGGCATCATTATGCATGACTGATATAGGCTTTCCTGAAATTTTTGAATTACATACACTTGCTACATACTTTCATCTTTTGCAGCTTTTAAAAGTGGAATTGGCATTGCATCACCTTATCAATAGATGATAGCTTGTCTTTGAAAAACAAAATTCTTGCCATGTCCATAAACTTTTTCCAGCATCATCACTGTCAATTGCCCCTATGATATCTTCCACTACAGTCATCTTCTATTGTCTTGTAGTAATTGTCCTTTACTATTACTTATGCAAATTTTTCCCCTTAATGTATCTCATAGCAATACCACTATACTTTGAAATTATGACTCTCCCTTTTCACTTGCACTATGAACAAATAGAAGTGTAAATAACTACATTCACTATTCATAATCTTTGCATGATTTGTCTTCATGATTTGTGAGAGAGACTATCCTCTACCTTGTTTTGTCTTGAACTTGACACAATTGGTCATAAGCTCCTTGAAGCCCTATTCTACCCTTGATACAAGGTCTTACACAATGTTCATTTGATTGAACACTAGCATATCACTGCAACTTAATGATTATGACTACTCATGAATGATTGATCACCATTGGGCTTTGAGAAGATTGCTTTCCTTGTCATGATCTGCGTCTAATTGTCCTTCTCTTATTGTGACTCTGTTGAGTGAATACTTTCTTTTATGATTGTGATGTCAACCAATTCACTACATAGGTGATGAGTATTCACTCAAAGTTTACAATGCATGGAGACTCTACACTCCTATCTTTGCTAAAACATAAGAGGACAACACATTGGGCTCAACCCTTGTGGGAGCCCATTTCACTCCACATGCTATGATGTTAATGAAAACTAATGTTGTAATAAAAAATGCACCTATACCTACACAATGAGCAAACATTTTAGATAAAAAGGAGCATATGATAGATGTTTATGATAACCTTTATGTTTTCCTGGACATCTGTGATATGCAAACTATTTTGATTATTATGAGGATCAGGCTATATGTTTATGGATGTTTTCATATGTATTGATTGGTGATCTTTCATTGCTCTAACCAACTCTCTCTCACACATGCAATAATTATTGGAGTAGCAGGGCAAGCAACAACTGGAGGTTGGATAAGCAAGAAAGGTTGAAGCTGATGCAAAGAAACACAACCGGGATTTGTCATTCAAGCAATGACGAGTCCCCTCTCTTTATATATGCATTCTTTCTTTCTTTTATCTATAAATGTATAGTTTTTCCCTTTATTTGCATTCAAATAGTCAATCCCTCGGCTTGTGTGGGACACTATATACTTATGATTATCAATAAAGACTACCTTTGCAATAATTGTTGACTCTCTCCTCTATTGTATGCATTTGCATAATGTAATTAATGTAGTCTAGTTGATAATCTCTTTTATGCATATGGATAAAACTTAGCATAAAATGATATGTACCTTTTGTTTCACTTTGTAAAACATAAACATATTTACCTGTTTGAGTTGGTAGCTAAAATAGGTAACAGGCATTAGACTGGCTTATAATAGCAACATACTCCATCATACACAATACCCACAAATCTTCACACAATTTTACTGAGAACATGTAAACAACACATGCATACTGGACAACATCCCTCAATCTTCCCCAATTAAAAGATATGGTTGTTACATTATTTGACATTCACAATGATAAATTTTTATGCAATGAAACCATATCCAAGTGCAACAAACTATAGCTATTCAAAGCAAGAGCTACCAAGATCAACAATATATCAATGATGCAAAAAATACATGAATTACCAAACCGAGTAGAAAACCATGATGTATCCCTTGTATGATGTGTGATAAACCATATAAGGGCTACAAAATATCCATGAGTAACAATAATATGAAAAAAATTCTTACCCATGTTTGAAATTTCCATTAGAGAATAAGCATTGGCATGCAAAAATCTCATCTCCAAGGATGATCCTAGAAGCACATATCTAAACATTCTCCTTTGTTGATTTTGAAGTAGTGGATGTTAGAATAAAATCTATGATGCTCACTAAAGGATAACACATATTGTATTCTCTTACCATTCAAACATATTTCTGCCCACATAGCTTCTCCTGCAACACCATATTCTCCTACACATGTATGTGAGAAATCAGTAATAATAATTGTAAAACATGGGTTGATTACCTCCATAGGCCTCCCAAAATTCTTCAATGTTGCAAACTCTTGTATAACTAGATTTTGGATGATATAAGTCAAGTATAAAATATTTTTAACCTAGTGTTCTTTCAACCACATAACCGTTGCAACTCTATGACATATGAAATGGAAATCTTTACATTTCTTTTGTTCACCAAATAGTAAGGCTGATTTCCTTGCCTTTATAATGCTAATGGCTTGTAGAAGTTCATATTTTATGAATCCTTCAACTGTCATGAGACTTGATTTACATAAAATTAAAGCATGTTTAGTCACCAAATAATGAACCTCAATATGATTATTTTTTCCCTTACCATGTTCAACCATCAAATAATCCAAGTTTCCTATCACCATTTGGCCATTACTCAAAATCTTGTCTTCAAGTGTGGTGCTTGGATTGCATAAGTGTTCCAAAACATGTGAAATTTATGCTTCATTAATTGGTTATAAAGCATAAATAACACTATATGAATCCTCATAAACTTCTTTCCATTCCAAATGGAATATATGGAGAACTCAATAGTGTCTCTAACCCTTTTTATCCTCGAGAGATTCCCTGGATCCCATATTCTTATGTATAAACAACTTTGAACATTAAAAGATTGATATCCCCCTTTTTCATGCTCTCCAACATGAAAATAATCTTGTGGTAACATAGAAAGTGACAAATCTAAAATATTTTCATACCTTTAGCTGCAAGTAGAATGCTCCTCCTTATTTTCCAAAATAAACTTCACTATGAAATCTTCAAAAAAAAAAATTTCTTGATCCAAAATCCACATGAGATCATGTTAACCAAAATATTTATTTTTGAAGCAAATACATCCATAATGTTACTTTGTAACTCCCCCAGTTGATCACTAAGAGTCATTACCCTTTCCATTTTTTCAAACTCTTCACTCTAAATAAGTGACCCTCTTCCATCATCCTACATGTTAGATACATTCTCTTTTTGCACAAAAAGAGTTTCCTCTTCACTCTTTTCAAAGGGTACCTCATTGAAAATATTCAAAACTTTTAAATTATCTTTATAATCAACATGCAATGGTGATCTTGAATTAACTTCATCAAAAGGAACACATTCTTGTTGTGAAACTTTATTTATTGAAATATCTTTTTCAATTAAAAATTCATTACCTTCAACCTTTGACTCTGATTCTTCATCTTTTTGTAGAGAAATTTTGTTTACTCCATGATCCTAGATCTCCTCCTTTTGATTTTTCTCACTTGAACTTGGGTGTAGTTTATAGCCTTTCAATGCCATCATACCTTGCAAGTGAATTAAGAAATCATTGTAGGGGACTGAATTCTTGAAACCTTCATCTAGATTGTTATGTGAATCCCTCATAGTAGTTGGATCCATAACCAATTCTTCCATGGGGTTGAAAGATTGAGTGAGTCTAAAGTAACCACCTTCAAGAAATAAATTAGAATTAGTGGGTTGCATCTTTGAAACCCTTAGGCTGGCAAGATCACAGCTTTGATACCACTATAATGTCCAAGATGAATAATTTTTTGAAATAATTTAAATTTATAGAAAGGGAAAGCAATAAAAATTTAATTCTCATTCAAATACCAAAATGAAACTAATTTCTCAAATAAACTGAAGTGCCCTCAAAGAATTAACAAGAAATCTCACAAACTATGCACCTGAATTAGAGATTTGACTGCCAAATCAATTTGAAACTTCACAAAACTTAGTTCATGAAAATAAATAACAGGAAAATACATATTATTTGCAGCAAACCCATGCCATTAAGGCTAATATAATCAACCAAAAACTTATGCTACAGAGAATCCCCAAAACAATGAGCAAATTTGAAGCCTGGAATGCACTACAAGCTCACAAACTTTAGGATAAACCCACCACACTTTAGGCCAACTTATTTATTGATAAAATAATTAGTTTACACAGAAAATATAAGTACAACCACAGCCTTAGGACTGGAAATAAACTCCTAATACTTATGTTTCATGAAAAACCAAAATGCTCCCAAATAGGGTGCCAGTAGGCACTATAAAACTACACTGTCAGAAACCAAACTTCACCAAAGGCACCAAAACTAAAATATGCATGAAATAATAGGTCTAAAATTATTAACAAAAACATACAACCAAAAATACTATTGATACCAACAACAAAAAACTGAAATCAAATATGAAACTATTCACCCCAAAACTCCTAAAAATCTCCTATAATCTGCTAGGAAAACACTGTGAATGGGAAGCCTTTAGCACAATGGCAATCTCTGGGTGAAATTGCACCAATAGAACCTTGGAACCACTACCCTTGAGCCTTTTTCCCCCATGTTTTATCAACCTTGAAAAACTACCTTCATAGGTTTATCAACCCTAAAGAGAAAGCAACAACTTTTCAAAACATAACCAAGTGAATGATGCAAAAATGAATCCAAATTCATGTTTTATTGGAAAATATTCAATTTCCAAGTTGGGAGCCCCAAAGTCAAGACCAAGGGAAGAGAATAAAAATATTAAAATATTAAAATCAAAAATCAAGTGCACCCAAGGGAAATAATAAAATATTTCTATTTCTTGCACCACTTCATAAGCTAATAAAAATCCACACCCAACTTGGAAAAATTTAATATTTCATAAACCTTTGATATTTAACCTCCCAAATCATCTTAATTAATTCACCTTGAGAAACCAACTTTCTCGGTTCTGCTGCAGGACCTGGCTTGCTATTTTTGGAAACCCAACTTACTAAAAATAGTAATTTTCTATTTGTAGAAAAATAAAAAGGGGACATTACGTACTAAGCCCTAGGGGATTGCTTGAGACCATACAAGGAATTACATAACCTACACACAAGTAAAGAGTCCCTAGAGGACGCTTCATATAGATCTCCTTATTAAGATCACCATGTAGCAAGACACTCTTCACATCCATTTGATAAACGGGTCATCTTTGTGATGCAACAATAGAAAGAACAAGGTGAATTGAATCCATCTTGGCTATAGGGGAAAATATCTTTGAGTATTCAATACCCTCAACCTATGAAAAGACCTTACCTACAAGACATGCCTTGTATCTTTCAATAGAACCATTAGTTGCATACTTGGTATGATACACCCACTTGCATCAAACCAATTTTCTTCCATTGGGAAGAGTAACTAAATCCCATGTATTATTCTTTATCAATGAAGAATACTACTCATGTCCCATTTTGGAATATCAAAATCTTTTGAAAAAATTTATAGATCTGGAGATATAGCATGACCCAAAAGACTAGTGTTGGAAGTTTATGAATGAATGTGTCTAGAGTATATAGGATCACTAGCTAAAGAACCAACCTCAACAAAAAATCTACCCCACATGGGAAAAATATGAGTGGAAAGAGGTGGAAGTGGTGGTGGAGGTGGTGATGGAGGTGATGATGGTGTATCAAGACCATCATTTGAAATATCCTCATGTACCAAGGTATCCTCATGAGATGAA
>VDFB02015104.1:0-61340 GCA_007258455.2 Sequoia sempervirens
ATAACCCTTTCACAATATGCGAGCTTGTCCCCAAAAAGTTACCCAAAAATTAGAAACCAGCCCATAAATAGAGCTTCTCATTAGTTTGGAGCCAAAACAACATTCAAATTTGAGTTTAGGCAGTTTGGCACTGAAAAATTACAGCTTGAAGTTCAAATTTCAAAAGAACATTTGCAATTGTATCTTCTAGAAAGTGCGCCAACTTTCTGGGGCCATAAATTTTGATCCGGGACTCTGATTTGTGAACTGTTTGAACCATTGAAAAGGTCTCGAAATCAACAACACGCTTAAAATCCATTATGCCAATTTCGGCAAGTTTTGGGGCCGATTCGGGAACTCTATGTGCCTCAAATCTAACTCGAAAGATTTTCAAGTGCAAATCTAGGAAACTAAAACTACAATATCTTTCCACCCATAAATAGAAAATAAAAACCATAAATTGGGAATTTCATTATGACGAAAAGGGTATCCAAAAATGTAAAAGTATCTAAAAATTGAGAAACTTGAAATTTAACTATTTTTGGGTGATGCAAGATTGCCCTTACACCACTGGATGCTCCTGCATCAATTATTGATTCAACAAACCATTAGACATTAATAATATTATTCTTATTGGATTCACGCTTAATCATTGATAAGAATTTTATTATATAAATAATAACTTGACAATAATCGAGTTTTTTTTTTCCTTACAAATGAGAATATGTCGATGTTTAATTACTAATTTATAATTTCAAACAACAATGTTATTAGGAACCCACCAATAATGTTATGGTCATGTTTAATAGAACTTGAGAAGCCTAGACTAATATTTTCATTTAACCACCTTAACTAATATATTTCTTTTACGATGGTAAAGATATTATTTTTTTTGACTAATCAATAATAAATTCATATATCAAAGAAACTAATTCACCCCAACTAAATCTATTTATATTTAATATCACTTGTATTTAACCAATTTGCATATTAACAAAAATATAATTGTCAATTTAAACTTGGAAATATATTAATAGTTTATTTCATATGAATATTACCTCCCTATTTTTTTTTTTTCCAAAATAATATTAACATTGTAATGCCCAAAATCTACACTAGGGAAAAAATGTTACTAATAATTATCTTTTGATTAATGTCACAAACTATATACATTGGATGGCGATGCACTTGCAATGTCATTAGTGACATGCTACCCGAGAGAGGGGATGGAAGAGTACAACCATGAGGATTCCATCCTGCACAACCATAATTGGTGAAAGACAACTCTATTGACTAAGTTATATATGGATATACATTTAAAATTTAGAGTATCTATAATAGGATTAAGATTTCCTTTTAAAATACAAACTAGATCTATCCAAATAAAATCACGCTATGATGGACATGCCTTAGTACAATATCACTATCAACAACCCTAATGCTACTTGATTATCCTTCATTTTTAATAGTGAAGGTATTCAAATTTATTTATTTACCTATGCATAATATATATATTTTATATATATTTATTTATTTTTATGTCTTTACTAACCTCTTATTATTATTATTATTATTATTATTATTATTATTATTATTATTATTATTATTTTATACACATAATTATAAGAATAATTAATACCAAATATAATATGTATTTATCTATATTTAATTTATTTTCCCTTAAAATAAAAGGAATAAGAATAGATATATAAGTAACTTCCCTTCTTCCTTATTTTTTCTCCTAAAAGAGAAAGAGTACTATTAATAACCCTTACTTTTCTATCTTTACATTTTTAGTGATTATAATTTTAAATTAATATGATACCCCTCTAAAGATAATGGGAGTGGGAATCATCCTTTTCTTTAAATATTTCAAAAAAGAACATTGAATGAAGTGTTTACATTTAAGTTAGATTTTCATAGGGGAAACGTGGAAACTCCTAAGACCACCTCGTTTATGTATAGGTTTTATTTAGAATAACTTCTTAAGATTTATTCGTGGGATGCAGTCACTCCTAATACTATATCATGATTTAAAATTTATTCGGTGGCATTGAATTCATCCTACTCTTTCTTTTCATTTGTTCTCTGCTTTTTCAAACATTGAAGGAAGTGTTTGATTTTTTTTTCAAAACTATAATATGAATGTAACACTATTCTAGGCCATATTTGATCCATTTACCAAGGATGAGACATATTGAACTATTCCCATAGAACATTAAGTATGATGAGAAAGGAAACGTATATAGGATATAAATCTTGGAATAAATCTTATGAATTTGCGCACAAGCCCTCGCTTTATGATTTATTTTGATTGTATGAGACCTTCTCTTCAGCACTATGTGATGGTGGTAATTCATTTATAATGTAAGAGGAGCATTAATGATGATGGATTTGCAGTCCAAGGAGGGGACGCAGTGGGATAGAGGAGTTGCTAACATTATTGTGAAAGGCACGTTAATAGCTTCATTACCAATGGTGCGGTCTGCTGCACAAAACCACGATTAATTGCGTACTGGCAGAGACTTGAATTACTTGCCAGTGTATGTGCTTGGTTCGGTGTACAACAACCCCACCAATAATAACTATCGCTCATTTTTTAGACTACCTACCCTAGCGTCCCCAGCTATCTACGCTAACTTTCAATGTAACCTGTGGGAGGAAATGACACTTAACATGATTTGAAAACTTTATTTTTTTGAAATTTCATTTCAATGAATTAACACTACACCCTCCAGCATTAAATTCCATTCTTTCTCGAATGAGATCACAACTCTGCAACAATGATGGCTGCATGAATAGAGGCAAGGGATGGTGATGAGGCATGATACTGCTAAAAAAAGAAGAAGAGATATGCAACCAAGTTTACAACTGTCATATGCATTTTGTCTCCTTGAGCGATATGGATAAATCCAGTGATGTCAAAGGTTGATAAATGAAGTGGGACTTGTGGTAAGATATAACAGATAATGTGGGGTGGCCTGAACATGAAAATGGATGCTTTGAGGTAGTCGGACAACCATTTTATTGCTCTCTTTGACACTGGTGTGATGAACGATTGTTCTTGTAATGGGTAAAAGTTTAATAAAAATTTATTTATTTATTCTTTTCTTATTTTACACGGGACTTACATTGACCTGGCTATTATGTTTTCCTGGTTACAGAAGGCAACTAAAGAAGGTAGAGAGTAGGGCGATTCAGTTAGATTTTGGATTTTTTTTTTGTTATTTTATTTTCTTTCATTATTTGTTTTAAATTTCCATGCCCACAAGGCCAAAAATAAAGCGTATAACATTTCCTTGCTAAAATAAAATCCATTTCAATCAACATTTCAGCATATAATGTTGTTTAAAGAGACACTATATCTAGAGAAATTTTATTTTGATGGATTCCTATGCCAGTTTGGAGATAATTTAGGTCATGGGTTGCAATTCTAATGAACATTTTCCTCAAGCATCCTTCCTTGCACCTGATTTAAAGTATTCAGATTTAGATTAAGCCAATGCACATAAATCTTATTCATTTCCTCCCAAATCTAATTGGGTATTCCAAATCATAGATGTTATAATTTGGGTTCAAAAATACAATTAGACTCTTGAGTAACAATGAAACTATTTAAAACCGTAATAGGGAATCTCTTTTCTTATTCAGAGAATAATATTTACATTGGCAGAAATTTTCCATTTATTTTGCATTCGATATAGCCCAGTAGATTCAATAAATTCAAGGAAAATTCAAACATGGAACAAAGATCTTTCATTCCAACCATCTATGCCCTTGATTTGAATGTAATACAATAGGTAATTTAAATTATGAAAATGGTCCGCACAAAATACATAAGTCATAGTTCATTACCAGTCCAGCAAAAAATACTATTTCAAGAAATAAATATAAAGTAAAAGCATTTCATTTGAGTTGGTTCTGTTTTATTATGGAAGGAGGAAAGGAAGTAAAAAGGCACACTTTCTCTCTTTATAAAACAATCATTTATAGACCAACAACTTAAGTTTTATTTTAGGATTCACAAAAGAAGCAAGCATTTCAGTTTTTACAAGTATACTCATTTACATAGACTCCAAGCCTTCATACTCAATAAGGGAAAAGGAAAGATCTCATTTCAAAATTGCATATTTTACTTAGAGTAGTCATAACTTGATGTTATAGTTACAACAACTTTTGACTTTCCATGATACAACTAAGTTCAAGAACCATAATGAATGAAACACAACTGAATATGGCTTGCTCTCCACCCTACCGTAATGGCATCATGGAGCCTCATGGACTCTAGCCATACCCTTGAGCAAAGTATTTTTCTTAGCTCCAAGTTGATGGAAGGAGTCTTTTCAAATTTTTACAAGGGAAAAAGAATAACATAGCACCTAAATAATTATCCATGCAACATATCACTTTCTTGTAGCAAATAAACAAAAGAGAAAATAGAAGGGAAACTTATCTCTTTTCTTTAGGTGAAGGGAGTGATCTCTTCTATCCATCTTTCCTCTCCAAGATAATTAGTTTGAGCACCCTCTTCTAAGAAGCACATCTCCTCTCCTCTCACATCTTCTCTCCCATCTCAAGCAAATTTCTCCAAAAGAGAATTGGGTAACACCCCACTCCTCCTTCCTCTCCAAAATATATAGGAGTTTCAACTTGCAAACTTTGGGTGAGGAGGTATGAAGTGCACCTACTTCCATAAATGAGAGTATTTTCCTTATTAAAGAGGAACATGCACTTGGACAACCCTTCCATCCTTCCATCCCATCCTCCCCTCAAAACTCATCAGTTTCCATTATGAAGACTTTTCAGGGGTCAAATCATGTCCTTGGGGCATTATTATATGCCCATTTGACCCTTACCAGTATGGTATGCACCCTGGGGGGTTTATTTTTGCATCCCAACGAAGAGAATTGACCAACAACCCTCTTTAAAGACCCATTTAAGGACCCATCCGAAATTCAAACTTGGATAATGATTTCTAACCTTAACCCCAACTTACATCTCACATGACACATAAATAAATACTCTCACAACCCCAAAGATAATTTGTCCTTTTAATATCAATCCTCACCATCTCAACATAATAACTTTATTTAATTTATTTATTTCCTAAGTTCTAAAAGGAGGGAGTGAAAATCATAAATGCAAGAAGATGTCTTTTCGATTTCCTCTTGATGGTTCACCCTTCCCATGCTAACATTGTTACCTCCCTACACAATACCAACATAATCATAAGTAACAATTTGATATCACATAAATCTGTTAACTAAAATATTTTATACTTTAGCTATATAGTAATCCCTTTAAAACTTCAATTTTGTTTTTTACAGTATGCGAGTGTATTCCAACTTCACGGTAGTGACAACAAATAAATGTCAAAATTAATGAAAAAATATCACCAAAAGATCACCTTATTTATCATTCATAATATATCTACTCATCAATTCAAGAAAAAAATTTAACAAATTAGGGTTGTATTAAGTGCATACAAGGCAGGGTCTTACATCCCCCTCCCCTTAGCTTATACTTCCTCCTAGAAGTTGTTAAGGTCAGGAAAAGAACATTCAATATAGAAATGCACATAAATCTATTATAATATGTATTACTTTACTTTCTTGATGAAGAAATCATAGCATTCAACGATTAAGCACATATTAAATAAATCTCTTTCATGAATCAAACATCTAAATGCTTAGAACAAAATTTTGCACCATAGAACATTTATCCAATATAGTCACATTATAGCAAATATTAGTAGTCATCCATGTAGTTAATATTCTTGAAATCAACACATGTCCAACACATTAACATCATTGGATCCCCTTCAAGGTTCTCTTTTGCATCATAAACATCACTTTTGATGTTAGAAAATATTTTTGTTCTAATATCAATTCATGTCTTAAAAATAGTAGTCTCAATTTTATCTTTCACTTCCTTTCTCACATGACAATCAAGTATTTCCATTTGTAATTTATTTACAAATTTACCCATACATCACAACAATTACACATAATTCACATCACAAGGCTCAATGGGGTTTACAAGGATGGAGATTCTTGGATACCATAGCCATTAGGGAAGATGGTCTCAAGGCCCTTCTCTAAGGACCCTACACTACATCTTCTAGGTACTTTCCCTTGTTTATGTAAGGGGGTTAGCCTCCAAGAGGAAGGTACAAAAAGAATAATCATAGAATCAGGAGAATAATGGATTAATGATCGTCCCATACCGGTCCCATTTGCAACCCCTTTTGAATAACTCATAATTCCCCGGTGCATCTACTCCCCTATACGACTTGCCAGGGGACCCCCTAAGATATGGCAGTTTTATAGATTTCACATTACACCACACTTTCCAGCAATTAGAAAGCTATAAGAAGCCTCAAACCAAGCAAAATAAAAACATAAACCAAAATTTCAATAAATAGAAAATTATAAATTCAAGAGGAAAATCAAATAAAAATCAATTATAGCTGCATTCCAACATTCGAATCTAAGTTCAAAAATAGAAATTAAATAAGTCCTCTAGGCAAAGGACTATGAAAAATTTCAAATGGCTAAATAGCCCCCAATAGAAGAAATGAAAATTTTAACACTACTGGCATAAAATAAAATAAAACATCAATTAATAAATTACCAATAATTTATATCTCAACATTAAAACTCACATTACAAACACTATGTGACTTTGATAAAGCCACCTAAGGGGAGGAGGGGAATGGTGGTTCTCTAACCACATAAGTATAATAGCATGCAATATCTGGTGGTCCCTGACCACATAAATATAATAGCACGCAAAATCATGGTGGACTCTTCCACATAGTATCAATGCCCTGCATTGTTGAAGTATCCAAAATCTGTGATGAATATGGACCAAGTAATTCCATCCTTTACCCATGGGTTATAAACATCAAGGAGTGGGTTTGCATTATGAACTAATGAGTGTGGTTCTTATATGTGGGGGAGTAGGTTAGGAACAAGTCCAAGGGAAAACTATGGAGTTCTCACTTGGGGTTCTCTTACCCCTCAACCCCTATTTACACTAGCAGGCATCTCAATCCTGTAGGGGAGCCGTACACTAGGGGTACACATTTAACATACGAACAAGACTTACATGAGAATTACTTCACATTTCACTTACTAGACACACATCTATACATATCATGTTTACATTATTTCACAGTTAATTGACTTACACAATAGATCATCACAAAGGGTAGACATAAGGGGTCGTACTTGACATCCCTCACCCTTATCCCAAGTCAGATACCCTATATCTCATACTCAGGGTACACCACATTTAATGGTTTTTCACTGCACATGTCATAACACAATATACTTTACGAAATTCACCATATTATAGAACAAGGGCAATACTTTTAAACATATTCTATAGTTCTCATCTCAATTTTGGAAACATCTACTAAGTTTGCATAAGTACAAGAAAAAACTAGAAGATGTGCAACTATAGCTTAACAATACATAATTAACCATACTTCTCATCTTACTAAGTTAGTGTTTAACATCATATTTAATATCAAGATTGGTTTTCTATATCTTTCCATACCATTCTTCATGTTTTATTCCACTATGTTTGTTATGTTCCCAATATCTTAATGCATGCAATTCCAATATATTTTCCACCACATACTAGAAAATATTTCATACTTAATAAGGGAGATAGATAACCATTTTCATTGATCATCACAATATGAGAAAAGAAAACACACTCGATGGATGATTTACATATGACAATCATGGAATAGTAATTCTCACAACTTATTAATATCTTTTTACCAATCTTGTATTTCATTATTTAAGGTTGAACCACTTAGTCACATGTTACAATCATCATTTTTTTACTGTCATTGTCCCATCGATCCTCAATGAGAAAATATTGTTAGGATTTTTTACTACCTTGATATTTTCTCTATTGTATTCATGTGTATATGTTTTTCCCTACATAAGTACTAACCAACACACAACATGAGTTGCTTTTATTTGTTTATTTTTGTCTGTTTTAATTTCTCGACCACCTAATTCCTCGTGAATCATACATAGTTCATTACTCAATTTATAGATTCCTTAGTTTGACATTTATACAACCTTCAAGCTCAACAACTAATTGAATACATTATTAATTCCTTTAGGACATGCATCCTTTCTTATTTTGGCACTACAAAACCTTTACTTTTTTTTTAGCTTATTTTTAAGAAGAGTAGTAATAGCATGTATCCTAGATAATGTTTTAATCTACAAATTCTCACTTTAGCAAGGTCCCTTCACCAATATTTTATGTTCAACTATAAGGGAATAACTTAATTCCACGTTTATGGAACCTCACAAATATATCTTAGTTGAATCTTTCTATGCATTGACCTTGACTTGAATCACATTGTTTCATTTACTATTTAATCTTTAAACAACATGACATAAGAGCTTGGCACTTGTTATAGCTACATTAAGTTTACTAGGTTAATGTTTACTTGCAAAAGTGCTTAAATAACTTTTAAGTTTAACCCATGATTGATTCTAGGTATCACCTAGTTTTGACCCATTTTCTAAATAGGGTATACTATGCAATGCACATTTCCAAACATTAGTTGACTCGCCTTAGAATCTCAAACATTCAATAGCAAGGCTCCTTACGTTGAATCATGTTTTAAACAAGTCTTAAGATGCTTATGATTTATTTATGTCTGAGGTATGGGCACAAGATCGGCTCTAACACATCCTTAAGTTGCTCTTGGATATCATCACGTAGAACCAAGGATCATGTACTTCCAAGTTACATCCTTAATTTCCCCTTTGTCCATTCTCTAATTAACACTAGATGTGTTTGAAATGTATACATGATGAGAGTTATGAGATTTCTAGTGTGGTACTCTTTGTTGAACATATAGTTTATTCATAATGATGCTTATGAAAAACTTATTATACAACCAGGGTTTGAAACATCTTAGGCATATTTATGGGTGAATCAATCCTTCATTTTAAGGTTATTCGATGGATTTTTAGAAAATTCTTAGTGCCCCTTAGTTTTGAACTAATATTTCTTAATTACGTTGCTTCCAATTTAGACACTAATCTCATCTCCATCTTTCCAGTTTAACTTCACTAAGATTTCAAATTTTAAACCTTGATTAAGGTTCACTATGACGAAACAATACATATTCTCTAAGCACTCCCTTAGATTTTCTAAGCTTGAACGAAATGATTTATTTTCTAAATTTGGACTAGATACAATAATTTTATTTTATTATTCAAGGGTATACTTTACTATCCACATTAATTCAAATAATTCAACTTCTCTATCAACATCATTAATGTCATTTTGGTGGAAGAATTTAGGTTCCTTTAATCATATATATTGAAGTGTATCATATTATTTTACTAACTCATGAAAATCCCTATTAACCATATTTAACACAATATCTACCTTTTTAAAGTTTAAGAGAGGGGGCATCAATAGTGATAGTTTCAATAACGCATATTACCATAATATTATTGAAGGGTTCACCTTTGTTGGTTTCAATTTCTTTTTAGTTACTTCTCATTAATTAAACAGCTCGAATGGTTAAAGTTTGGTTCACATGTCTTTATAAATTTTAATAAAAATGATTAAATACACGATGGACCCGCAAAATTTATTAGGTTAGGGACATTTGGAAGCTTAGTTGTTGTAATGAGATTCGCTTGATGAAAAAATACACTTTAGATAGGACCCATCTTAATTCCAGAGAACCCAGTATTGCAACCTGGGCTCTGATACCATGTGTCATTCCCATAATTTTTTGCCAGAAAACCCAATTTTTTTTTATTTTTTTTTTAATTTTTTACACATGTTAACTCCATATATAACTTAAGGTGTTTGCTAAGTGTCCTTACAAAATCCCATTGAAAGAAGAACATGGATGGAGCTATATTCAAGATGTTTTTGTAGTTATTCCTTCATAATGGCATTATTATTATTTAACCACTAATATTAATAATAATAATGTTGATATCAAATATAAACATTAACGGTGATATAATTATTATTATATTAATCAATAGTCCCATTATTATTTAGCCACATTTTAGTTATTAATAAAACATTATTATTAACAATTTACTCTAATAAAAAATTTCATAACAAGCAATATTAATTATTTAATAATAATGTTATTATTATTCCATCAAACAATCCATAATAGTATTATTGATTCATCAAACCATTAGACATTAATAATATTATTGTTATTGGATTCACGCTTAATCATTGATAAGAATTTTATTATATAAATAATAACCTGACAATAATTGAGTTTTTTTTATTCCTTAAAAATGAGAATATGTCGATGTTTAATTACTAATTTATAATTTCGAACAACAATGTTATTAGGAACCCACCAATAATGTTATGGTCATGTTTAATAGAACTTGAGAAGCCTAGACTAATATTTTCATTTAACCACCTTAACTAATATATTTCTTTTACGATGGTAAGGATTTTTATTTTTTTTTACTAATCAATAATAAATTCATATATCAAAGAAACTAATTCACCCCAACTAAATCTATTTATATTTAATATCACTTGTATTTAACCAATTTGCATATTAACAATAATATTATTGTCAATTTATACTCAGGAAATATATTAATTATTTATTTCATATGAATATTACCTCCCTATTTTTTTTTTCCAAAATAATATTAACATTGTAATGCCCAAAATCTACACTAGGGCAAAAATTTTACTAATAATTATCTTTTGATTAATGTCACAAACTATATACATTAGATGGCGATACACGTGCAACACCATCATTGACATGCTACCTGAGAGAGGGGGTGGAAGAGTACAAGCATGAGGATTCCATCCTGCACAACCATAATTGGTGAAAGACAACTCTATTGACTAACTTATATATGGTTATACATTTAATATTCAGAGTATCTATAATAGGATTAACATTGCCTTTTAAAATACACACTAGAGCTATCCAAATAAAATCACGCTATGATGGACTTGCCTTAGTAGAATATCACTATCAACAACCCTAATGATACTCGATTATCCTTCATTTTTAATAGTGAAGGTATTCAAATTTATATATTTATTATTTATTTACCTATGCATAATGTATATATTTTATATATATTTATTTATTTTTATGTCTTTACTAACCTCTTATTATTATTATTATTATTATTATTATTATTATTATTATTATTATTATTATTTTATACACAATTATAAGAATAATTAATACCATATTTAATGTAGTAATATGTATTTATCTATATTTTATTTATTTCCCCTTAAAATAAAAGGAATAAGAATAGATATATAAGTAACTTCCCTTCTTATTTTTTTTCCTAAAAGAGAAAGAGTACTATTAATAACCCTTACTTTTCTATCTTTACATTTTTAGTGATTATAATTTTAAATTAATATGATACCCCTCTAAAGATAAGGGGAGTGGTGTAATGCCTGACGTGCAAACCCCAGAGAACACACACATAGCAAATATTTTTTTTTTAAAACAATACAATTCACTACCTATAGCTATATTCAATGATCACACAAGCTACAAGAAAAGATAAAAGTGAATTACTAACTTTGGCAATAGAGTCTACTTACTTAGGTCAGCTTAACATACCTCTTACATTCTATTTTATCGACAAGTCCTTGCTCCCAATGCCTATACCTGCAAGGTCTACATGACTTAGCACACACATCAGATCAAAGATAGTTAGCACACGATCACTAACATAAGCTATATAAATCAATGGTAGTTTTTACGTTATCGACAATAAATGAAAAATCTCAAACAAGACTCAGGAGAACAGTCCTAGGGGCCTGACCTAATGCCTCGGGGGCTCATCACTCGATGGCCTTGCCTACATATATAATTCGCAGAGGCACCATAGTTTGACAACTTGAGCTGCTCCAACTCATTGACTGACCAACCAAGGGTTCACTCATAAGACTTTCAAGGAGGAATCTACTCCAACACAAAAGTAACACAGCACCACAATACACGCTAAACTCAAACCTCTATTCATAAGCATTATGTGACCCATAAAAAATTACAAACTAGAAGAGTGGGTATGCAACCCTTTCTAGGGTCCATCACCCCAGACAGTTTCTTAGGCAGCTGCCACCCACTTAGGTGAAGCTGAAGACTGCTGAACTAGATAAGCATATTCTTGCAAAAATAACATAAAAATAGCCTAGACTCAAATATTTATTCATACTTGCACAAGGAAGGTCACAAGGCATAACAACATTTCCTTTTAGCTAGATAGCTCATGATAAAACATATACTCATATATATTATAGCTATCCACCATGCAAGAAAATAGTGATTTCACATCATTCTTGGTTAACAAACAAACAGTTAGTATAGGTAAACTTACAATAGATATCAACTCCTTATCACTAGTCAAACACTACTCAATAAACCAATACTTAAAACTTAAACATTCAACGATATCAATTTATAATATACAAATTGATGATTAATGTATGAAAACATTTCAAGGGTCATTCAAAATGAGAATTCAACAATATAATATCAACATTTGAATTATATGATAGTACCATTTACAATTATAATCAAGACAGTAATCTACACTTGAACTATGTTATCCTTTACTATTTCTTAGCTCCTATTCACTAACATATCAATCAATCATCTTTAGAACCCATGTATAGCTAATAAATTGAACTAACATAATATATGCAATTAATAAAGTTGAATCTTAAAGCTATCTAAAACTATAGTCCATCAGTTATTGTTCCAATATTAATAATTGCAATGAATAAATATGAGTTCAAGATATTCTAATTGGTATAAGTATATCAAGTAATGGTAATGGATAATAAGCTAGGTTTATCACATCATAACCTAAACGATGAATTTTCTAAACCAACAATAAATGAATATCACACAGGCCTATTATAAAAACCAAGTAACCAATAATATACTGATTTTAATTTAATAAACCATACCTGCTAAGTCCACATAAGGAAGAATCTAAAATGATCTCTATTTTATCAAGATATTTCTTAGTTGGGCAATTCTAAAATCCACAAGTGAAATCATTTAAGAGTTCTCACTAAAACCAAAGATCCAAGAATTAAATTAATATGATCACTACAAGATTCCAACCTCCAATATAACCAATTACAATTGTCTCGATATAAACCATAACCAACGAAATAAAGCAAATTTTTTGTTTAAAAATATTTATTCAACCAAATCAAATAATAAAATAATGTCTTCAAAAAAAATATAAATCCCTATATATAAACATTATCTAACATTTTAAATAATATACAAAAATTACATCTATTTTTTTAAAAATATAATAACTTAATGTTAACATTAAATAATCACAATTAATTTTTTTTAAAATAAAATAATATTAATTAAAATAAATAAATAAATATAAATATATATATATATATATAATATATAATAAAACAAAATAAAATAAAATAAATTAAATTAAATAAATTTAACTTTAAATTAAATAAAATTAAAACTGCATCGGTCCTAGGGACTGTTGTGCCAGCAGCCAAGGCTGCCGCCCACAGCCCTCCATGACTGCTGTACGACAGTCTCTGCACCGCGACAGGGTACGGGGAGGTACGGCCGTCCGTCCCTCCCCAAACCCTTAATAAATTTTATTTTATTTTATAATTTTTTTTTAAAAAATAAATTTCATTTTTTTATAAGAGAATACATCAGTCCGTACTTAGCAGGGACGGATTCCGACGGCCATTACGGCCACTATAATTCAATTTTAATTAAAATTTTGAATATTTATCAAGCACGAAAATCATTTATTTATATAATTAAATAAATAAATAAATATATATATATATATATTCATATACACATTTCAGATGAACAAATATCTAGTTACAGGTACAGAAGACAGAAGAATAACAAAATAAAAATAACTTATTTTATATATAAATATAAATGATATATTTTCAGAATCCTCAAAACAAACTGTCTTCAGAAAAATTATATATATATATATTTTCAAAAGAACCAAACAAAATCAATTTAATGCATAGTTTATTTTCAGAAACACAACATTATTTTTCCCAAAGCCAGATTGAAAGATATATTCATAGAACAAAATTTTTATAGACAATCTTTATTAAATTTCTACAGTAATTTTCACTTCTCAATAATTTCTCTTTTCTAAGGTTTCATTTTTCTTTCGCTAATTAATCTAATTATCTTTTTTTTTTTGTTTTCTTAAAATCAGAAGACCAGAGAAGGAATATATAAAACCTGGAGTCCTACGCTTATTTGAAAATCTGATGATGCCCGTTGATTCTGATGGCCTCTTCGAAGAGCTCCTCGTTCCTGCTTCAAAATCTCTTCTCCAGAATACTGTACTCGAATTATAATCTCAGACTTTTTTCAGAAGACTCTCTCTAAGATTTTTCAACCAAAGAATGAAAATATTTCCCCCCCCAAAACTACCAAAAATTTCCATTAAACAAAGATATTCCAATTTCTTCCAAAAGCTCACCCAAAAATCCTGAATAAAAGAAATTATATTTTTTTAAAGCAAGCTTTTTCAGTTAAATATCAAATCACATTTGCTCTTTCATCTTTTTCATTCTTTTATTTATTTATTTTTCTATTCCACAGTACTTTTTGTTTTAATTTCTATTTTTACAACTTTACTTGCAAAACACATTATCTAATTAATTTAAATAATTTATTCTAAACAATTATCCTCAATAAAATAATTGATTAAAATAATAAACAATATTTAATATTTAATTAACATTTAATAAAATACATGACTTTTTAAAAATAAATAAAACATTTAAATATTTAAATACAATTTAATCTAACATTTTAATAAACAATATTACCCTTATTTAATTAATCCAATCACAACATATAAAATACCATTAGAAGCTCTTGTCCCATCTTCCTCTTCCGATTCCTTAGCCAGACTACCTGCACATCCCAGGTGAGAATGGAGGTGTACTACAAGTGGGAATCATCCTTTTCTTTAAATATTTTAAAAAAGAACATTGAATGAAGTGTTTACATTTAAGTTAGATTTTCATAGGAGAAACATGGAAACTCCTAAGACCACCTCCTTTATTAATAGGTTTTATTTATAATAACTTCTTAAGATTTATTCGTGGGATGCATTCACTCCTAATACTATATCATGATTTGTAACGCCTTGCCATGCAACCCTAGGGGAAGTTGCAATTTACTACACAAATGAACTATTTTTTCTTTTTGAATAATAACAATTAACATGCAAGTTCACTAACCAATTGCCAACAACCCCTAAGGTTACGAGACTGAGTTTACTTTGAAACCCAAACAAGAAACATGAAATGAAAACATAACATTTAATTACTTAAAGCATTAAGAACACATACATTCCAAATAAGATTAATTACATCAAGAATAAGAAGTACCACATGATTTCAATAATGATCACATAACAATAAGATTACAACACTCATTCCCCGAATGAGATAAATCCAAGAAGTATGATTACATATTACAACTTCCACCTTGGTAACAATGAGGGGTAAAAAAAAATAAAATTACTGAAAGAATAAAGAAAGATGAGAAACTAGATCCCATGAGCTCTCCAACTGGAAATCTTGTCCACACAAACAAGAAGATGAACCAATGTATTAAGGTGCACGTTCCACCCAACCGTGTGATACCTGAAGGCTCACCCCCCATGCTAGGAGATAGTAACAAGGAATTCTAGACAAGACCATCCACCCTTGGACACAAGCTAACTCACACTAACACAACCAAACACATGAACCAAACATCCATAAGGATAACACAAGTACAAATCCAACGTCATTGACATAGATCACGTTGCTTCTAGAAATAATATAGATTGAGTATGATAAGAAGACCATACACATAAAACCAAATACCAACTATTGTCATAGAAAGAGTGTCATCACATAGCTCGTCATGGGATATCCTCTGGGAATCTTCCTATGCTCCGACCCCCACTATGGGTTATCCCAGTGGCCTCAAACAAATCCTGGCACCCATACTCACTCATGCGGAATAAAATACCTCTCGCAAAGACAAGATATATGAACTTTCCATTCCAGGCCTTCCCAACTCATCCCAAGCCTATACAAGCACTTGCATCCATGAGTGAGGCTCAATTATCTTAATTAGTGTGAAATACTACCTAACTTCTAAGTACATTAATTTAGTTATCACTTGATTAAACCACTTCTAAAGGTTTCCCAGTTTACCTCTTTGGGCTCTGGCCCCTAACAAAAGCCACTCTTCTACTTGACAACATACCAAACAATTCCAATCACCAAGGGAATTCCAAGTGAAAACCAACAAGATAAAACCACTCCAACTCTAGGAGGAACATATAATGAAAATCCACTCCAAACACAGGAGGCAACAAAACACATAATACACTCCTTCGAAAGGAGGCACAAACCACATAAACCGCTCCTAGTACCAAGGAGGCACAAACCACCCCCGTTCGTGAAAACTGGGTAAAACAACAGGATACAACTATATGCCCTACCCAAGGCAATACAACGGTTGACTACATAACGACAACCCATACAAATAAATGAAACCCCATCTGGAAGACTTACCTAATAAAACAACTCCAACTAGAACAAACAACTCAAACAAAGAGTTCCCTAGCCTCTGGAAGCAAAACCCAGTACTACCAAAGTACACTCATAAATTTACAATCATAATAATATTTCCCATACAATACCAACAAGAATTCGCTTAAATCAACAATCATATAGATACACGTTCTTTAAATAACTAAAGATGTCTTTTAACATAACAATCTTTTCTCATAAAACAGGAACCAAAGTCCATATATACCTCATATACTTAATCTTTTAACTATTCATATAAGTTCTAAACAATAAATGTTTTTATGAACCTTATCTATTCCTTGCAATCTGGAAAACAAACAACATTCCCCATTTACCCATTAAGGCAATGGAATACAAGAAATTTTAAATAACATTCTACCCATTATAACAACATTGTAATAAAATAACCCTTTTCTTTACACATATTTAATATCATCAATTTTTCTCTAATTATAATTCATATAACTTAATCACGTATACAATCCTGACATTTAACAAATCCTCTACGAGAACTTCAAGATTCCATCAAATCAAGCAGGTCGTTGTAAACACATTAACCATATTCAATTACAAACCGAACCCTTAACAAATATCTAATCATTGCACTAACCTTAATTTCCAAAATACAACAGTACTAATTTTAAAATCAAACTTACCTACACCTTCCAACTCAAACACAATTATAACTAATTAATTTTCACGTGATTCATCCCAATTAAATTTAATATAAAAGCTTTAACTTTAAACATCACTTAGGAAGCATTTCAAGTAACTAAATAACTATGGTTAGGATTTCCTAAATCCAAGAAAAGTGATGGCATAGTGCAAGTAATCAGTTAAATAATTAATATTATTTGTGCATACTCAGAAGTCAATCAGATCTAATTGGCAACTCAAGGAATATTAAAACTGATAAGTTTATTCCATTTTCTCAATTTTATTCATAATGATCAAAATCAATCTTTTAAATAAATCATTTTATTATAAAATCATTCTTTGCACCTTCACAATAAAATCACCATCTTAGAATTAACTTATATTTAAATATAAATATACACTAAATGTATATATAAAAATATATACTTAATATATATATCATTATATATATTTAATTATGTCAATATTATATAAATATATATATTTAAAATAAACCATTTACATTCCAAAACATAAAATATATTACCAAATTATTTAAAATATGTATATAATATATATATTATACATATATTTAAATAATAAATATATATATAAAATATAACTCATATTATATATTATATATATATTATATATAATATATAAAAAACTTTTAAATAAATTCAAACCCTACTTGTAGCAAGGATGCCGCCCTGTGGGAGGCTGCTACATAGCCCTCCCCATAGGGGGCATTGTGTAGGCAGCACCACTGCCTGTGAAGGCAGCGGCGCTGCCTCCACAGTCGCCTCCCTATGGGGGGCGGCTGTGGGGCAGGATCTCCCCCTCAAACATAATTTTTTTTTAGTTTTTTTTGCAAAAAAAAAATAGAGGCGTCCCTTGTTTCCTTCTTGGTAGATTTCTCAGAAATAATTACATAATTACATAGACTCATAATGAAATAATAAAAAAAAGATACATATATGTATAATATATGTATATATATATATATATCCATTCCCAGATTTCAAACAAATTGGGTAAATTTTTAACATAACTGACAATAGAAGAGATTCTTTTAACCACAATTTTATGAACTCAAAAATTCTAGAAATTTCAAATTAAACAAAGGGGTTTCAAAGTTTTCTTTTTTTTTCTTTCAATCTCTATTGTTTGAATTTTTTCTGTTGTTTTCTTCTTCCATGCTTTCAACAAAGGTTTTCAAATTTGTTTCCAAAACTTGCTTTCAATTTGCAAATACAAAGCTCAAAACTATAACAAGAAGAAAGAAAAATCTGAGATCTTGAATATTGAAGAAACAATATGATGCTGAGCTTCTTGCCATTGCAACACTCCAGATCTACTTCCAAGTCTCCACCTTCAAATCCCAGATTGAATCCCCCAAAAACAAAAACCTCTTTCTTTTCTTTCACATCAATTTTTTTTTTCTCTCCCAAAATTGAAAGTCAAAACCAAATGAAATTCCAAAATGCTCTCACCAATTTCCCCCAAATTAAGTCAACTGCTCTAAACTATCTTAAAACAAAATTGAATTTTCAAATAACTTTAAATTTATTTTACATAGGTACTTTTAAAAGCAACTTTAATCTTTAAAAACAAAACTTGAATTTCCAAATGAATTTAATTTTTTAATCTATTTCCAACAAAATAGATTTAGTTCATTTATTTGTTTGCTCACAAAATAACATTTAGTTATTTAGTTTATTTAAATAATATAATAAATTTAACCACCAAAAAATTAAATTATTTCACCACAAGAATTTAAATTAAATGAATTAAATTAAATTAAAGCTTTTAACCACTTTAATCCAAAATTCATAACTAATCATTTAAACCTTTTTTAAACATTGATTTTCAAAGAAAATTCCCATTGAAAACAATCTATCAAAACTTCAAAGATGACAAAACTTAACAACATACCAGACACCAACTGACGACACACTATGACCAGGATGATGACTTGGCATGGAAAACCTAGCTACTATCTCCCAATCAAATACTGTTGGCCAATGTACAGGCTTAGACTTGTGTAAGCGAGTGGAGTTGATGTCCTGTACCTATAGTCCTACAAACAAAATGAGTGTTGTACATGCATATAACATAGTAGACACACCGTGAAGAGTAAATCATGGAATCACAGGGTGCTCGCATGCGAGTGATGTAACCTCATCCCCTTCACCAATACAATATTACTAACTGATGCCTCTAACATCAATAATATAATCAAAAGCATAAAGCATCATTAATTCAAATTTATGCTAAGCTAATCCAAAGCATGCCATAATGACAACATCAAAGTAAAATTCCATCACATCAAAAATATCATATACGCATCGCTTAACAATCACAATCAAATAGAACCAAGTACCAAAGTCAGAGCATAACAAAAACACATAACAAAGAAGAACACTACTGATCAAAAGATCCAATATGGAGGGGTGTTACATCCTCCCGCCCTAGGGTCAGGCTTACTCTTGGAAGCCTGCCAATACCCCTAGTACATACTCAATAAAATCACACATAATCAATGGTTCTAAAACTAAACCACTCCATATCTCAACATAAAAACAAGAACAACCCATGCTATAATCAACACAACCAAGTACACTGTCAATCTATACAAATCAACATGGTGAAGCAACCACCAACCAAATCTCCAAAACACATATGCACCAATACACATCACCAAGAATCATCACAAGGCCACACATAGTGCAATATCATTACAATGTTAACTCGAGACAAGGTATGCAACATTATCACTTCAACATTCATTTAACATTTAGCATTTTGAATCTAGGTACAATAATTGAACATGTACATGATTTCTTAAGACTTAATAAAAAAAATTGGGGACTATAGGCCTCACCAACAAGATGCACCTATTATGAAATTATCATTAACATGAAATGGTTTCACTAATCTCTTTTCTCTAAACTTTTACTTACTACAAAACAATTTTCTATTCATATTGTACATTTTGCATGATTATGAATGCAACTTGGGGACTTAGGTCCTTTACCCAAGGTTTGATCTAATAAAATAAAGCTTCATGAATACATAAGCATTTTCTCATAAGATACAATTCATACCATGGGTTTCAATACACCACACACTCAAGGACAAACATCTTCATTAAACCAATGGGAAGAGAGAGAAGACAAGAGTTATTTATAGTTCTAACATAGGCACAAATGCAATCATGGTTTCATTATCACACAATCACTTTCACACAAATGCATCAACCATATGAGAGTATACACAATCTCTATGAACTAACAACATGATCATTCATTTTTTATTACCATATTTCATAATTTCAAAACAATATAACATGCAAAAGAAACTCCAAAACCACATAGGGTCATTCAGGAAATCACTTGCAAAATGAGGTAAAGCACAAGAAGGCAGGAACCAGATATTTGCATGGTGAAGAAAAACAACAAGACTCCAGAAGAGAATATACACCAAAGGAACTTCTTGGCACCCTCAAGGTCAAACAGACCTTCCCACAACATGAGCAGAGAAACCAAGAAAGGGTAATTTTAGACAACACATGTCACCTGCAACCCACCAACAAACTAAGGTCCAACATGCTCACTCGCAATATAGGATAGAGGGGAGTAATCGATCTCAACCTCGAAAGACTCTCAACCAAGGGAATCGTTCCAATCCTGAAGGGTAAGGCAAGACCTAGGAGGCATCATTCCTCCACAACTCAAGACAAGGTTGGAAAACTCAACCCTCTAAAACGCCATACTAAGGCACTCAAGGCAAGAGGTCCTATGACTATCTTTCCATAACAAGCACTTGGAACACACCCAACAAACACACTTCAACCACACTCAAGAACCACTCAAGGGTCACAACTCTTTACACAATGAAAGAGCCATGCATCAAGAAGGAGAACAATCAAAACACACTTCTTGGTAGGCTCATAGGCCTAACTAACCTCCACCAAAACATTCCTCAACAAGACATGCAAGAGCGGAAATAATCAACAAAATTGGTTGTCATCCACAACCCACACAACACACCAAATTCACACACTACACAATTTTCAATAATGGATTCTTCCAGTAGGAAGGACATTGGTGCATTGTACACTACACCAAGGATCCTATCCTTTCCACTAGTTTCCTGCACCATTGGACCTACACCACGTAACAACTTTTGGGTAGACAAGTACGATCAACCCAAAAGGAAAACATAAACTAACGAATAAAGCACATAGGTCAACACCATGGCTCATAGTGCCTAGAGTATAAACTACGCAACTAATAGCTTAATGGGTTCCACATTATCCCAGAGTAGCCAGTGTTTAAACCTAGGCTCTAATACCATGTGTACAAAAAAAAATTAAAATAGAGGTGTCCCCTGTTTCCTTCTAGGTAGATTTCTCAGAAATAATTACATAGATTGAGAATGAAATAATAAAAAGACAAGATACATATATGTATATATATATATATATCCATTCCCATATATATATATATATATATATATATATATATATATATATATATATATCTATCTATCCATTCCCGAATTTCAAACAAATTGGGAAAAAAATTAACAGAACTTACAATAGAAGAGTCTTTTAACCACAATTTTATGAACTCAAAAATTCTAGAAATTTCAAATTAAACAAAGGGGTTTCAAAGTTTTCTTTTTTTTCTTTGAATCTCTATTGTTTGAATTTTTTCTGTTGTTTTCTTCTTCCATGCTTCCAACAAAGGTTTTCAATTTTTTTTTCAGAACTTGCTTTCAATTTGCAAGTACAAAGCTCAAAACTATAACAAGAAGAAAGAAAAACATGAGATCTTGAAGATTGAAGAACCAATCTGATGCTGAGCTTCTTGCCATTGCAACACTCCAAATCTACTTCCAAGTCTCCACCTTCAAATCCTAGATTGAATCCCCCAAAAACAAAAACATCTTTCTTTTCTTTCACATCAATTTTTTATTTCTCTCTCAAAATTGAAATTCAAAACCAAATGAAATTCCAAAATTCTCTCACCAATCTCCCCCAAATTAAGTCAACTATTCTAAAATATTTTTTTTAAGTATCTTAAAAAAAATTTGAATTTTCAAATAACTTTAAATTTATTTTACCTAGGCACTTTTCAAAGCAACTTTAATCTTTAAAAACAAAACTTGAATTTTCAAATGAATTTAATTTTTTAATCTATTTCCAACAAAATAGATTTAGTTCATTTCTTTGTTTTCTCACAAAATAACATTTAGTTATTTAGTTTATTTAAATAATATAATAAATTTAACCACCAAAAATTTAAATTATTTCACCACAAGAATTTAAATTAAATGAATTAAATTAAATTAAATCTTTTAACCACTTTAATCTAAAATTCATAACTAATCATTTAAACCTTTTTTAAACATTAATTTTCACATAAAATTCCCATTGAAAACAACCTATCAAAACTTCAAAGATGACAAAACTTAAAACATACTAGACACCAACTAACGACACACTATGACCAGGGTGATGACTTGGCACATAAAACCTAGCTACTATCTACCAATCGAATACCGTTGGCCAATGGACACACTCAAACCTGTGTAACCAAGTGGAGTCGATGTCCTGTACTTGTAGTCCTACAAAAAAATGATTGCCATACATGCATATAACATAGTAGACATACCGTGAAGAGGAAATCGTAGAATCACAGGGTGCTCACATGCGAGTGATGTAATCTCGTCCCCTTCACCAATACAATATTACTAACTAATGCCTCTAACATCAATAATATAATCGAAAGCATAAAGCATCATTAATTCAAATTTAGACTAAGCTAATCCAAAGCATGCCATAATGAAAACATCAGAGTAAAATTCCATCACATCAAAAATATCACATACGCATCACTTAACAGTCGCGATCAAATAGAACCAAGTACCAAAGTCACCGCATAACAAAAACACATAACAAAGAAGAACATTTCCCATCAAAAGATCCAAAATGGAGGGGTGTTCCATGATTTAAAATTTATTCGATGGCATTTTCAATTAAGTGGCATTGAATTCAACCTACTCTTTCTTTTCATTTGTTCTCTGGTTTTTCAAGGAGTGAAGGATGTGTTTGATTTTTTTTTCAAAACTATAATATGAATGTAACACTATTCTAGGCCATATTTGATCCCTTTACCAAGCACGAGACATATAGAACTATTCCCATAGAACACTAAGTATGATGAGAAAGGAAACATATATAGGATATAAATCTTGGAATAAATCTTATGAATTTGCATGCAAGCCCTCACTTTATGATTTATTTTGATTGTACGACACCTTCTCTTCAGCACTATGTGATGGTGGGAATTCATTTATAATGTAATAGGAGAATTAATGATGATGGATTTGCAGTCCAAGGAGGGGACGCGGTGGGATAGAGGAGTTACAGACAATATTGTGAAAGGAACGTTAACAAATTCATTACCAATGATGCGGTCTACTGCACAAAGCCACGATTAATTGTGTACTAGTGGAGACTTGAATTACTTGGAAGTGTATGTGCTTGGTTCAGTGTACAAAAACCCCACAAATAATAACTATCACTCATTTTTCGACTACCTACCCCAGCGTCCCCAGCTATCTATGCTAGCTTTCACTGTAACTTGTGGGAGGAAATGACACTTGACATGATTTGAAAACTTTATTTTTTTGAAATTGCATTTCAATGAATTAACACTACACCCTCCAACATTAAATTCCATGCTTTCTCGAATTAGATCACAACTCTGCAACAATGATGGCTACATGAATAGAGTCAAGGGATGGTGATGAGGCATGATACTGCTAAAAAAAAGAGAAGAGATATGCAACCAAGTTTACAACTGTCATATGCATTTTGTCTCCTTGAGCAACATGGATAAATCCAGTGATGTCAAAGGTTGATAAATGCAGTGGGACTTATGGTAAGATAGAACCGATAATGTGGGGTGGCTTGAACATGAAAACAGAGGCTTTGAGGTAGTCAGACAACCATTTTATTGCTCTCTTTGACACTAGTGTGATGAACAATTGTTCTTCTGTTGGGTAAAAGTTTAATAATAATTTATTTATTTATTCTTTTCTAAGTTTACATGGGACTTACATTGACCTGGATATTTTTTTTTCCTAGTTACAGAAGGAAACTAAAGAAGGTAGAGAGTAGAGCGATTTAGTTAGATTTTGTTTTCTTTTTTTTGTTATTTTATTTTCTTTCATTATTTGTTTAAAAATTTCATGGCCAAAAGGCAAAAAATAAAGCTTATAACATTTCCTTGCTAAAATAAAATCCATTTCAATCAACATTTCAGCATATAATATTGTTTAAAAAGACACTATTTTTAGAGAAATTTTATTTCCATTGATTCCTATGCCAGTTTGGAGATAATTTAGCTCATGGGTTGGCATTCTAATGAACATTTTCCTCAAGCAGCCTTCCTTGCACCCCATTTGAAGTATTCAAATTTAGATTAAGCCAATACACATAAATCTTATTCATTTCCTCTGAAATCTAATTGGGTATTCCAAATCATAGATCTTATAAGTTGGGTTCAAAAATATAGTTAGAATCTTGAGTAACAATGGAACTATTTAAAACTGTAATAGGGAATCTCTTTTCTTATTCAGAGAATAATATTTACATTGGCAGAAATTTTCCATTTATTTTGCATTCGATATAGCTAAGTAGATTCAATAAATTTAAGGAAAATTCAAACATGGAACAAAGATCTTTCATTCCAACCATCTATGCCCTTGATTTGAATGTAATACAATAGAGAATTTAAATTATGAAAATGGTCCACACAAAATGCAGAAGTCATAGTTCATTACCAGTCCAACGGAAAATACTATTTCAAGAAATAAATATAAACTAAAAGCATTTCATTTGAGTTGGTTTTGTTTTATTATGGAAGGAGGAAAGGAAGTAAAAAGGCACACTTTCTCTCTTTATAAAATAGTCATTTATAGACCAACAACTTAAGTTTTATTTTAGGATTCACAAAAGAAGCAAGCATTTCAGTTTTTACAAGTATACTCATTTACATAGACTCCAAGCATTCATACTCAATAAGGGAAAAGGAAAGATCTCATTTCAAAATTGCATATTTTACTTAGAGTAGTCATAACTTGATGTTAGAGTTACAACAACTTTTGACTTTCCATGATACAACTAAGTTCAAGAACCATAATGAATGAAACACAATTGAATATGGCATCATGGAGCCTCGTGGACTCTAGCCATACCCTCGAGCAAGGTAGTTTTCTTAGCTCCAAGTTGATGAAAGGAGTCTTTTCAAATTTTTACAAGGGAAAAAGAATAACATAGCACCTAAATAACAATCCATGCAACATATCACTTTCTTTCTGCAAATAAACAAAAGAGAAAATAGAAGGGAAACTTATCTCTTTTATTTAGGTGAATGGAGTGATCTCTTCTATCCATCTTTCCTCTCCAAGATAATTAGTTTGAGCACCCTCTTCTAAGAAAAACATCTCCTCTCCTCTCACATCTTCTCTCCCATCTCAAGCAAATTTCTCCAAAAGAGAACTGGGTAACACCCCACTCCTCCTTCCTCTCCAAAATATATAGGAGTTTCAACTTGCAAAATTTGGGTGGGGAGGTTTGAAGTGCACCTACTTCCATAAATGAGGGTATTTTCCTTGTTAAAGAGGAACAGGCACTTGGACAACCCTTCCATCCTTCCATCCCATCCTCCCCTCAAAACTCGTCACTTTCTATTATGAAGACTTTTCAGGGGTCAAATCATGTCCTTGGAGCATTATTATATGCCCATTTGACCCCGAACACTATGGTATACACCCTAGGGGGGTTATTTTTGCATCCTAACCAAGAGAATTGACCAACAACCCTCTTTAAAGATCCATTTAAGGACCCATCCGAATTTCAAACTTGGATAATGATTTCTAACCTTAACCCGAACTTGCATCTCACATGACACATAAATAAATACTCTCATAATCCCAAAGATAATTTGTACTTTTAATATCAACCCTCACCATATCAACATAATAACTTTATTTAATTTATTTATTTCCTAAGTTCTAAAAGGAGGGAGTCAAATTGATAACTACAAGAAAATGTCTTTTCAATTTCCTCTCGATGGTTCACCCTTCCCATGCTAACATTGTTACCTCCCTGCACAATACCAACACAATCATAAGTAACAGTTTGATATCACATAAATCTGTTAACTAAAATATTTTATACTTTAGCTATATAGTAATCCCTTTAAAACATGAATTTGTTTTTTACAGTATGGGAGTGTATTCCAACTTCATGGTAGTGACAACAAACAAATGTCAAAATTAATGCAACAATATCACCAAAAGATCACCTTATTTATCTTTCATAATATATCTAATCATCAATTCAAGAAAAATAAATAACAAATTAGGGTTGTATTAAGTGCATACGAGGCAAGGTATTACAATTAACACTTGAAGCTGAATATGACAAGCAAGGAAAGATACTTTTGTTTACAAGAAACCATATGAGAGTCACTGAGGGACTCAGGAAGAATCATAATAATGCAACAACAAACCCGATGCCATGGAAAACTCAAAAACTAGAACAACCCTAGAATTTGTGAAGCAATAGTGGGGAAAATGATTCCCCCCATAAGAGGGAATGATATGATGAAAGAATTTTGAAGTGAAGAGTATCTCGATGCTAATGCCAAACTGTGACTAAAACTGATCCATAGGAGCAAGTACCATGAAGATTGTAGAACATTAAGCATAAATTTAATGGCCTTCAAACTGAGATGTGACCCAATGCAGATCAATAACCATAGGCTCTCAATCTGAAGTGTGAACCGATGTGAATCTGATATGTGTCAAGCTATAATCAAGATGTGGCCAAAAGAAACTATAGAATCCAGATACAACCCATGCGAGTTTTCATCAAAATAAAGATGGAGATCAAAGTGAAACTACACTCTAATAAGATTATTATGCAAGAAAACCCCTAACATAAATTTATATCTGTTCATTTATTACAATACCCAATGATTGCAAAAGGAGAGCATGCAAAAACTTGCATAAACTAAAGAGAAAATGTAAACCTAGTGCATGAAAACAAAAATGAGTGTATGCACAAAGAAGGTACACATCTACTTCCATGATAAAAAATATCCTCAATTCTATGTAGAGGACTGAACCAACTTTCCAATACTATGAGAATGGTGAAAAAAGTATAAACAAGTCAAAAGATATGTCTCCCAGAGTGAAAACAACATCTAACTTCCAAGGCTGAAAAAATCATCAAAAATGCAAAACCAAAAAAATACACCTACCCCACTGGATAGATCCTAGAACTAGATTTTCGACAATATCTTGTTTGCAAAAAAATGACATTGTATGCAAAAGTTACACTCGATTCTATGAAAGTGCTCCATAAACGCCCAATAAGGTCCTCTGCAGCCCTCAGGGGCTAAAAACAATCGGCCCCTAGTCACCTGCATAGACCAGGGGGCTGGCAGCATGCTCCTAGGCCCAAGGCCCTAGTCACCCATGTGGCCAAGGTGGGTATTTTAGGCTGGCAGGGGGCTCTCGAACATCCATGTGACTGAGAGCTCGGTGCGCGGTGCAGAATAAAGTTGGCGGCTCATGGGCAGAAACCGCCAGTGGTGGTGGTGATCCGATGGCCACCCAATGGCACTAGGGTGGTGCTAGGCATTTAAATAGGCCGCACAAGATTTCCTACATTTAATTTATTTTTCAATTATTTTTTGATATTTTTTTTTCAAAATTTTCACCTCGTGAAGTGTGCCGTAGGACCATATGACCTTGGGGCAAAAAAATTTGCCTCTTCGGTCGACAGTGTCCAAAATGGAAAAAATTTATATGGAAACAAGGGTTTTTGGGTGGTGCGGACTCAGTGGCGATGTATTTTTTGTCCAAAAATGCCCAAAAAATTAGGCGACCCCCAGATCTTACAAAAAAATCACCGAACTTGAAACCCTCACAAATTCCTTCAATGATGAGCAAAATCAATGAAACAAAAGCCAATCTTGACTTTTTCCAATGCTTGGAATCCAATGGATATGCCTGATCTAATCCAAGATGCTTCATAAATAGGCTCAGGGAATAAAACCCTTGAGGAAACTCGAATGAACTCCACAATGAAATTCTCCAAAATATTGAGAAGGGGTTGCAAAATTGAGGCTCTGATACCATGTTAGAATCCAAGATCAGACATGAAAACAAGAAATACCTTCCACAAGAGAAAAACAAGAAAGTAGAGCAATTTGCATGAAGATGTGCAAATGAATATTATTCAAGAATTGAGAAATTTCAAAAGATGAATTGCTTTATGAAAGCAATGTATGCAACCCTAAAAGGAAACCCTAGTGTGCAAACTTAATAATTAATAAATAATTAATTATTAATGTGCCTAATTTTAGCTTAAGTAACTAAAGTGATAAGTGACTTAATTAATTAACCAATATGATTAAATTAATTAAGTGAAATAACTTATTACTCTAATAGTTATGCAATGGAGGTTATAGGAAATTTTTTCTTCCCTCTTCATTTTTAGCAGATTTAAAGCGTGTCAAATTGTGTTAAAATATTTCACTCTTATAAAATTTCTACTTTGATAGGGTTTGGTAATTTTTATTTTATTTTATTTTTCAAAATGAGGCTATTTTTCCAAATTTAGATCCTGGAGCAAATGAGGTTGAAGAACACATAGTTGATGTTAGGGAGGAGGCCCAAGTACAAGGAATGGATGTTGGAGAGGGGTTAGGATCACTTCTAGATACCATCATGGAAGAGCATATGAATCTAGCTAAGAAGGTGAGGAGAACAATTTATTCTAGAAATTTAGATCATTTATTTTAAATGGATATGGAAAAATTGAAGTTTTATGCCAAACAACCTAGATGTACTACTAAGAGGTCAATAAAAAAATAGCAAAGAAAATAATTTCTCATTTCAGAAAACTTGATACACTCGATCAAGCCCAACTATTGTCAATTGTACTTCTTGATAATGATATACAAGAGCCATTACAATTGTTGGGTGTAGATATGAGTACAAAAAAGGGGAAAGGTTCATGCCTACAAAAAGACATTGTTAAATTTTTTAAAAAGGGTTTGGGTTCCATTGGGAAATGATCTTGATCAAGAGATAAGGAGATTTCAAGAAGAGTCATGTTGACATTGATTTCAAGGAGAAAATGGCCAAAAAAAGACAGATCTCTTCACTTTCAACTAAGATTACTTTCAACAGAAAGACACTGACATAATATGTGAAAAGGAGAAAGGTTCTAGTTTATAGTACCTCAGAAGGTGATTGGACAATTATGTATAGAGCTCCTCGATCTAATAGGATTAAAGATGTTTTTACGAATTTGATCTCAAGCTTTTAGAATGATCATACTCGTCATTTATCAAATAGGTCAGATGTTATCAGACATAGGATTGGGCCTAATAGTAATGAATTACATACAAAAAGTTGGTTAGACATAACAAAACATGAGATGCATGTGTTGTTTTGTAGTTCAAATCCACATATAAAGATTGGGAAAATAGTGTTTGAAAGTTTCAGGCCATATTATGTGAAGACAAACAATGTTTTTGAAACTTGTTGTTTTCATCATTGTATTGAATTTGATCTCTATTATAAGGTGTTTTGAAAGATTAGAGAAGAAAGTGATGGTTTTTAGAATGCACCTCCTAGACAAGCAAGCCAGTTCATAGCATCCATCCTATGTGATAAATCAGATGATGATAATGCATCCAATCAAATTGGTTACATAAAAGGAGTATGTGAAACATGTGTAAATTTGGATAAAATGCCTTTGAGAGACAACGATATCGACCTGACAGAGTTGGTAAATTGCAAGAGTTACAAGTACACCAAGTTTCATACAAAAAGTGAAAAAGAATCAACAAGGTTAGATTATGTAGAAGAGGAGATACCAATGGGAACATTTATGGAAAAGTTTAGTAAATTCATACAACCATACATACAACATTCTTTATTTTTTAAGTGGCAAGCACAAAAATTTCAGACATTAAGAGATACTTTCCCACTTGGAATAGTGTTATTAGTAGTTGACTTTGCAGAGAATTTATCTTTTGTACATCAAAAGGAGATTCAATCGCAATACTATTTTTTAGAGTAGATCACTATTATGGTGCAAGTGTCTTATCGACATCCACAAGTGGATTTGTCTGGTGTTGAAAATTCATCTGAGGCACGATTCATTAAGAAAGAATATCACTTCTATAATAGCGATTAAAAAGAGCATGACACACTATTTGTACAACATTTATTTAAGAAGTTCTTTGAATATTTGGCAATCAGGGGTATCAAAATTGAAAACATTTTGAATGGTTAGATGGATGTGCTTCACAATTCAAATCATCAAGGCCATTTTATGCACTATGTAGATATCATTGAAATGACAACATACCACATGTTTGGAGCTTCTTTGAGAGTGGGCATAGAAAGGGTGACCATGATGGTGCAAGAGCTTGCATCAAGCATGCTCTAAGAATGCATCAAATGAATTATGAGTGAGATCACATAAAAGATGCACATGATGTTGTTGAATGGTGTCAGAAAATGAGGTTGACACATCTTCAGCAACCAACCGATATGTTCCACATAGAGTGTTTTGGGAGATATTAGGTATGTTTTTGTTTGAATTTAAATCTTTAAATATACATATATGTGTACATTCAAGTTTCTTTATTTTAGTTTGAATATATTTATATTGATTATTATTTTTTAATGAAAAATTATGTTTTGTAGGTGTGGATAGAATATCAATGCATGGATACAAGAGGGTGGAGAAAACAAGATCTTTGCATTCCATCATGAGTACAAATATTTTCTCATGGACATTGAACACTAGGGATTACTCATGTTTTTGAACATTATGACTACATTTTAGAAAACTATGATGAATGCAACATCCAACAACAAGAATATGTTAGTGGATGGAATTTGGTACCACTATATGTTAGTGAAACATACAATGAAGATGAAGATGGAGGCTTTGAAGACATTCCTTTGATTTCAATTGATTATGACCATATTTCAGGACTAATTAAAAAGTTATGTACATGCATATATATTTATATCATTCATGTAGAAGCTTGTTTAAATTTGTAGCTTAATCATTTATTAAATTTTATTTGGCTAATTTTTTTAAGTTTACATAAAATTAAATGATAGTGGAACTCAATTTTTTTTACAAATTTCCATGTAATTTTGGTGCAAAAGATGTTTTTGCAATCATAGCAGAGCCTAGAAACATAGAAGTTGTTAGTTATTATCTATTACATTGCACAAGAGAGAGGCAGGAGCTAGTAGAATCAATAAAAAGTGATGGAATGTCATTCCCCATAGCTCTAACTAAATAAATATATGCTCTTGCATGATTTATATATTTAATATATATTTTAATTTTTTTGCTACTTCTATTGACCTTGTAAATGTTATGTTTTAACTTGAAATGTTGGTTCTCCCAGGTTCAATTTTAGTGCAAGGGACATATCTCAAGCAAATCAAGATTGTTCAACATGGGATTCATTTAATTAATTATCAATCTCATAACAAGGTATATCAATATAGCCACCTAGTAATTGTTACTACCCTATCCCTTCATCCAGTTCTACATGCACGTGGACGTCTTAAGTGGAGACTAGATAGTATTGATCATCAAAGAATATTACATGTTATTGAAGAGCGAGCCGAACCACTTGAATTGGTTTGAATAACAAGTTGTGTCATAGGTGGACTTGAACAATTTACTTATATTAAGAGGGAAACTATTAGAAGATTAATCTTTATTTGGTAAAGGTTATTCTCTAATTTTAATTATTTATTTTTTAATTCCTTTTATTAAGGAATATTGGTAGCTACCTCCTTAAGAGGTTCTTAACACATTGCACTTTGTATCATTCTTAGGAATTTTTCCTCCATTAATAATATTGGGGTTTTTTCTTATTTCTTCCCCTTATCAAATTATTGTGTATCCTTTGCATTTGGTGGTGATTGGTTTGGCTACTCTCTCTTTGATAACATTTTTCCTTCAAACAATGCTCATTGCTTAGTGTAGACACATGAAATTAGCATTATGCATTCAATTAGGTTCATTCATCAAGTAAACCAAGTTTCACATTCATCCACTCATTTAATTAATCAAGTTCACCTTCATCCATTCATATGGTAAATTAAACTCATTAAGTTCATTCCTAAGGTTGATCATTTAAATTAAATAAATCAAGCATCATCCCTCTAATTAAATAAATCAAAGATTCATTAAATTGAAATCCAAATTCATATTTCTCCTTTTCTGATTTGAATAAATCAAATATTTAAGTCATAAAGGTCAAAATCATCCTAATCATCATTAAGCTAATCTAGTCCTAATTAGCCTAACCTAATCACCCATCATATCCTCTAAATATCCCCACTTGCACAAATAAATCAATTTATTGATTTATTAAAATCATCATTTTCACTCAACATGGCATTTATGGGGAATATTCCCTCAAGTTTGAATTCAAAAAAAGTGGACATGTACATCCAACAAGTCATTTATGAGCTCTTACATGGCTCTTGCATGTCCCTTGCACAAGTCAAACTCAACATTTATTTCACAATTTGAATTTAAAATTTCCCCCTCTTGGACACATTTCCCAAATCTTGCACACTCCTCAACCACTCACAAGTTGAAAAGTGGCCTCATCTCATTGGTTGAATCTTTATCCCACATTCATCCATTTGGCCAATGTCTCATCAAAATAATCTATAAATGAAAGCTTCATCTTTTATCAAATCCTCCACAACTCCACAAATTGATCCACAATCTTTATGCAAGGTCATTCTCTTAAACTGATAACTAATTTTGTCCATTTATCATCTTAGAATTCCATATCATTCTTCATAGCATTTTCATCATGGAGCTTAAAAAAGGATTGGGAAAGGGCTATTTCCTACAATAGCACCAATCCACTATGAGATAAAGTTTATTCATGTTGTTTGTATGCTCATGTAGTTTTTCTTGTTGTTTTAATATCTTATTTAGCATATCTAACATGTTTCATTATTTCAAAGGGATGTTTATTATTAGTTTGGTTTTAAAATGCTAACCATTTTTAGATTTTGACATCCATAGCTAGTTCTTTCCTTTGCTCAATTTATTTTTCCTTTTAGAAACACTATAATTTATATATTTGAAATGATTTGATTCTAAAATGTAACACTATAATTTATACATTTAAAATGAAGTGAGTTTGAAATGGAATAAAATGAGAGCATGCTTAGTCAAAAGATGGTTTATTATGAAAGTTGAAAATATGATACATGTGAAAAATAATGCATATAGATTTAAATTTACTTGAGTGCTCTACCATACATATAGGATAAAATTAAAAATATCACATGTATACATGTTTTTGAAGTGAAAAATAAAGTAATATGATTTTTTTTTTTAAAGTTGTTACCTACAAATATATAATTACAAACAAATAAATTATGAATCAAAATTATGCCTACCAATATGGGTAGAATCCATCTTAATTAGTAATTTTGTATCCCCTTATTTACTCTCAAAAAGTTTCAATAAAGGGCCCATATATCATATTTGTGATTTAGATAATACTTGGAGGGAAATTCAAGTCCAAATTTTTCCTTGAAAAGAGCATTAAAAAACTTAATTTGTTGGTAACTAATCAATAATTAATTGAAAATGAATAATTATAATTTATTGGAATAAAGTCCTTAAATTGGAGTTAGATGTACTTTTCTTTGTATGTACTCTCTCACTTGTAATCTAATTATGTGATATCCTTAAAATTAATTTAGAAACACTTTGCAATGGTACTATTTGTATAATTATGTTAGAAAATGAGGTTTTCACAACTTATAATTAGCACATACTAATGCATAATTAATAGTCTATTACATATGAATGCCTAATCAAATGCCATTATTCTAAGACTTGATATGAGATTAAGCACACTAAAAAGGTGTAATCACATTACACTAGTACCTCAAAGTGTCGATTGGGTTCAAGAATGGTATCCTAGTTCAACATGAAGTAAACTTCAATGCACTAAGCATAGAAAAAGTTGGGTATATGGAAATTAGTACCACTAGTTGTGAGGGAATTTGTCATTGCAAGTTACTCGCATGGTTAATTGATCAAGAGTTGGATCACATAGTTAATGTTGTGTCAGTAATGCCCGTCGTGCAAACCCCAGAGAACAAGCATTGCAAACAATTTTTTTTTAAATACAAAGTAAACATGCCACTAAACATTAAAACATATTCACATTTCACATTAAAATTATAACGTCTAGTCCTTTGGGGCACACGAGGTCACATCGCATAACAACTCTTAACAAAAAGGTAAAAGATGAAACTGAACAACCTATCTAAAATTACATCCATCATAACATTATAATAACCATTTACAGAAGTACATCCATGAACCATAAGTAAAAGTATAATTACATCACATATTACAATCATAATGCATCTCATACAATAATGTTTACAAAGGTTCCTAAATCATACATCATCATTTAAACATTACATTACATGTTCTCGATAATTGAATTACAATAAATCTCCCATACATGTGGGATAAATACATGGTACAATAATATCATAATTACAAACGAACATTAGGTACAAGATCCAACTGAAGAATGCTAAGAAGAATGGACGTCGATGGGGAACCCAACGGGTGCGGAGCGCATTCCACCCAACCATGTGGGTTACAAATAACCCACCCCCCATGCTCAGAGGTGATAAGGAAGTAATCACAACCATGAACGCCATAAACAAATCCCAATAAAAGAAAACATAGTACAATAACTCCAAAACAACATCAAGGTTTACAGAGGACATAAACAAAAACATTCATAAGTCAACATAAAAAACTTAAAGCCACAAATCTCATCACAACAGAACAAGGCAATAACCATTAACCAAGTAACCAAAGAACAATAATGAAACATTTCCAAATGAAATTGAAACAACAATTAGAATACAATTCCAAAGGAAACAAAGAAACAAGGCATGAGGGTTTCTAGTGGAGAGCGTCATCGCATAGCCTACATGGGTTATCCTGGCCCTTCCTTCAACCTGAGGTGTTTGCCCCCATCTATGGTTATCCTGGCCCTTACTCCTACTTGAGGTGCCAGCCCCATAGGGTAGCTCATGCGGAGCAGTTAACCCCTCATGAGGACGAGGTTACGACTTTGCCGACCATGGCCTTCTTAGCCTACCATTAGTCTATGATAGCCCTAATGCATAGACGAGGTATCCAATTATTATCTTATGTGTTTTTACTACCCATCCCCCTAAGTTCTATTATTAGGTTTTCACTTGTTAAACTACTCTTACATGGGTTATCCTAAGCTCTTCCTCCTTTTGAGGCGCTAGCCCCCACAAAGAGCTACTCTCCTAGAAGACCCCAAAACATAAACCAAAACAAGGCAAGGATTGTACCATTGGAATAAAGCATACATCTCAGAACAAAGACATGTGAGGCATTACCCATCTCGCTAAATACATAAACAAAGTCTCAACATAACTCGTACAACCCTTCCAAATAATAATACCAATAGATTTCAACTCCAAGAGTACAAACAAAACAAGGATAACATTCAATGATTAAATCACGCCTCTGGAACTAAGCTTCTCAATTACTAAAATTGGGTTCACAATTACAACAAGCTTCCCACATCCAAGGAAAAACCAAAACAATAATTAAAAGGTAATAACAAAATCTCCTGACCATAAAACTTGAGATACCATGCACACAACTTTTGCAACACAAAGAAAAACAACTAATTTAATTGCATATACATTCTCTATTTACCTTGATATCATTGAAATAAAAACATACAATAATAAGGTTAACCAAATATTTATTTTATTTCTCTAAGATTAACCAACAAAGCTAAGTTTTGTAACTACCCAATTAAACCAACACCAATGAATCATGACATTTATATTTTTTACACACACATATATATATGTATATATTTATATATATATATATATATATACAATTAATTACATATATATATATATACTTATCAATTTAATGTAAAATTTCAAATAAAATATATAGATTAATCCTCTATTCACATTGAGCAATATACACAATATATATATATATATATATATATATATATATATATATATATATATATATATATATATATATATATATATATATATATATAAGAAAAAAAATATATAAAACAAAAAAACAAAATCAAAGGCAGTGGCGTCTACATAACCCAGAGGGAGGTACGGATTTCGCCGTCCTTCCTCTTCACCCACATATCATTCCCTTTTATTTTATTTTATTTTATTTTATTTTTTCTATATAAAAAAAGAACATAGATAGGTACATTGTCAGCATAGGTTTGCCCCTGGTACAAAAATTTGAACTGCAATAATATATATATATATATATATATGTATGTATATTAATATATATTTATTTACAGTGCATAATTTAGGAGAATAAAGTCAATAAATTTGAGTGTATATATATATTATATATATACATATATAAGAATATATATTTTACAAGAACACTCTTTTCTTATAGAGGGAAAATAAATTTCCCAATTTCAAAAAAAATTAAAAACACATTGGATATTTTTACCAGATCAAACAATAAATTTCTCCATAGCCAAATTGTGAAAAGACAACATTTTCAGAAACAAGTTTAATTTCCTCCATAAGATTTGCTATTCAACAAATTCTAAATCCTAAAGTTTTCTTTTTCTTTCAGAGAATATCATATCTAGTTTTATTTTATTTTTTGAATTAGGAAACTAAAGAAGATGCAAATGGAACCTGGAGTCCTGCGTTGTTGGAAATCTGATGAAGCTTTGCTTGATCTAGATAGCCCTTCGAATAAATTTTGTTCCTTCCTTCAGAACTTTGTCTCCCAATTTCCTTGCTCAAATTTCTAATCTACTATTCCATTCCGAAGGACCTCCCTAGTATGATGAAAGAAAATGAAACAATTTTTGCAAAAAACTTCAGAAGATCCAATATTTTAGAATTAATATTTTTGTGCAACTTCTGTCAACATTTTCCCGTGAATGAAAAATCTCACCCATTTGCAATTAAATAAAAGATATGTCTTCTCTTTTTCAAAAAATCTAAAAATCCAATATAAAAGAAATTTTCTAATTTAATTCCAACTTTTCAGCCAACACTTAACTCTCATTCGTCCTTTTTAGCTTTTCTTTTCTTTTATTGATTTTTTTCTATTTAACAATACTTTCTGCTTTAACTTAATTTTGCAAGCTTTACTTGCAATTCAAAAAATTTAATTTATTTAATTTATTTATTTCATAATTATCCTCAACAATCTAATTTAATTAAATTAATAAGATACAAATTTAATTTTTAATTAACACTTTAAATAAAACACATGAATTTTAAAATAAACTTTTATATTTTATTACAAATTAATCCAACACTAATAAAACATCTAGTAACATCATTTAATTAAATAAATCACATCATACAAAATACCAATGCCAAATACATACCAAAATACACTCACACAAATTACTACAATAAATTGCAACAATGACAAAAAACAAAGACACACAATACCACTCAATCAGGACGGTTTGACAGACATGGGATGAGGTGACTTTCTTGTCATCTTTGTTTCAACATTATGCCATTGGGTAAATTTGATGCTCCCCCTGTCCTACCGAAGCAGGTGGAATCGAGACTTTGTACCTACAATTCGTGCATCAAAACAAGATCGTGTACATGTATATATATATATAATCAAAACATCACATTGTGAGAAGGAATTGTAGCATTGCAAGGCACTCGCGAATGAGTGGTGCTACACTGTCCTCTCAACAAACGATAGTAACAATTACAATATCAAATATGAAATAACATTTCTAAACTAACTGATCATATCATAACATGATTACAAATCTACTGCATCACAATGTATTACTGGAATCAAATTAACATCACCAAACCAAATGTCATATCAAAATCCATGTCATCAAATGAAGTTCTAATAACCCTCCTGGTTGCTATTTGGACTCAGTAGTGTTATGTTTTGATACTCAGATACTATGATGATACTGTTATTGTTTGATTTGGTTAGTTAGATGTTAGATGATGCTGTTATTTCATTATGGACATGATTATTTCATATGACATTATGGTTGGTTATATTAGTTGATTTTCAGAATTATGATATGATGCAGTGATTTAATTTAATATGTTATGAGATGATTGTTAGTTAGAAATGTTAATTTATTGATTATATTAAAATTGTTAGAATAGGTGTGATGAAGGACAATATATCATCACTCGTTCGCGAGTTCCCTGCTATGTTGTGATTCCTTCTCACAATGCAGTGCTTTGATTTAATGCTTCGATTATATATATATATGTATGCACATGTACACGACTTCATTTGTATGCAGGTATTGCAGGTACAAGTCTCGATTCCACCTGTTTCGGAAGGACAGGGCGAGCACCTATAGCCCAATGGTTAAATGTTGAAACATAGATGACAATGAAGTCATCCTGTCCCATGATGTCAGACCGTCTCGTTTGATTGGTATTGTTCATTCTTGTAATTGGCGTCATTGTGGTTTGTGTTTTGTGTTTTGTCGTATTTTATTTAAGGTGGCATTTTATAAGTTATGTTTTATTATATTTAAATGATTGAAATAATTGTTTATTTTAATGTTAGATTTAAATTCTATTTAAATACTTAAATGATTTAATTATTTTTGAAAGTCATGTGTTTCAATTAAATGATAATTAAATATTAAATGTGTTTTAATTATTTTAATCAATTATCTGGTGGAGGATAATTATTAGAATAAATTATTCAAATTAAAGAGATAATGTGATGTGCAAGTAAAGTGGTAAAAATGGAAATTAAAACATTAAAACAAATAAAAGACTGAAAAAGTTGTGAGAATGAATAAGAATACAGATCTGATTAAAAAGCTTGCTTTTAAAGAATTATTTTCTTTTATTTTTTATTTTTAGAGTTTTTGGAAGAGAGGGACAATATCTTTTATTTAATTAAGAATTTTTGTAAGTTTTCACACACAGAGGATTATGGTTATAGAAGTTGCACAAGATATTGGCTTTGTATTTTGGAATTTTAGAAAGGATATTGGAATCTTTTGTTGTATTTTGAGGAGAGTTATAGGAAGGGATTTTCAATCTATTTCTGGTGATTGTCCTGGAGAGTTTTCTGAACAAAGAATCAGATGCAAGTTGGAGGGAAAATTTTTGTAGAGGAGATTTGGAAGCACGAACAGGGAGCTCTTCGAAGTCATCAGAATCAAGCCGGCATCATCAGATTTTTGAATAAGCGCTGGACACTAGGTTCCACTCGTATTTCCCTTCTCGTACTATCTCTTTCATCTTTCTGCTTCAGAGAAAAATATAAGTTATTAAATATGATTTGTGTGAAGAAAGAAAACTGTTGTTTGAACTGAAAACTAGTGAAAGATATTAGACTAGAATTTTAAAGAAAAAAAAGAAAATTATTGAACTGCTTCCAATCTGTCAAATTAAAAAAAAACCTCTATCTTCTGAAATATTCAACTTAACAATAATAGGATTTTAGGAGAGATGATTTCCTTGTTGAGAATAATAAATTTGAGGTTTTACAAATATACTTACATATGAGTGGATGTATTCATTTCTCTATTTTTTTCTCTAGTTTTAATATATATGGAAGTAACATATATATATATAATATATGTAAGGCCACCTAATCGTTTCCCATTAAGGTATCTTGGGATCTCCTTATAGTTTTTGGTGTGAGGTGATTGTTCTCTTTATAACATAAATAACCTGCATGTAGTTTTATGTGGTAGTAATGTAACTAATATTCTTAGATTTTTTATTTTCATGGTAACAATGAGTTTAGTTTTGAGAAGGTTACTTCCTAATTGTGAATAGTAATAGGGGCATAAGATGTTGCAAATTGATAACATATGCTTGAATTGAGATTGGGTCTAACGATACATTTTATTGTTTTGATATTATGTTGAGAATAAGGATATAAAAAATAAGCAAATAAAGAGAATATATATAAAAAAAACTTGAAGTAGTAACTATGTTGTGATTTCTCTCAGTGTAATTAGTTGGAAACAAAAAAAAGGTGATAAAATTCTCATATGATTATTACATTTACATATTGTCTTTAGTTATTTAAATAATCTTTCTTTTCTTTTAATATAATTTTTTTTAAAAATTATAAGAAAAACAATAATTATTTATGAATATATCATTTATTTAATTTCTAAAAAACTATGAGAAAATCCCATTAAAAATTTACTTACCCATTCCCTATTCCCAAGGGTTAGTAGTTCTTTTTCCTTACTTTCTAAAGTTATGACTAAAAGAATATTTAAGGATTTATATTTAGGAAAGGGCTTTATAAAGAAAGTATACGTAGAACCCTAAAAGAAGACCCCCAAGACATTAACTTTATTTTACTTGAATCTTTTTTAATGAATTTTGGTTTTTTTAATGATGAGAGGCACTTTTCTCTTTTGGTTTTAAAAGGGAACATGATAAAGATATCCACTGATTCTACGCAATAAATCGTGGGCATGCTAAATTTAAATCAAGGGCATGTGTCACACTTAACTACCATCGAATATTATTGGAGTGGACGGATTACCTTGCCACTATATTTTAGTATAAAAATTGCTTTGTTTAATTAGGGATAAAACTCTTTCCAACTGCGAGATGTAGGCAGGAAAAGCAGCATTGGTTTGATTTACATAAGAACGTTGAATTTCATTTCACGAAAAAAAATAAAGAAAAGAAAGGGAGGAGAACAAGGTGGTGATACGCAAGCATATATGATATGTGTGAACGATCTTATCTGCTGTTTGGAGTTTTTTTTCCTTTTTCAGTTTTGCTTTAAAATCATTTTTATTTACTTTTCTTTCGGGAGGCTTTTTCCTAGCTTATCTTGTCAAGCCTGGTCGATGTCCCCAAAATATCTTTAAATAGAGATTCTGGTAGGATATTTTTGGAGGGGAAGGGGGATAAGGGATGGAAATCAAAAGTCATGGGCACTGATCGGGGGATGATTGTGGTTGCACAATGTAAACCAAGTTGCCATTTTTTTTTTACACAGCAACAAGACCACGCTAGAGGGGACTGTGTAAGGGGCGAGTTGGAAATCTACATGGGGAAATTTATTTTAAAACTGGGGAGGAGTTAGAGGGAGGAACAATAAATATATAGTAGTTGAGAACCACTGGACACTACAGGAAATCCTACACCGCCTGCCTCAACCGTCTCACACAGCTATGTGGAGTTACGATTTTCTTGAGCAGAATCTTGAGGGAAAAGAAAGAAGTCGAGCTTCAAATCTGTTTGCACAATGACATGATCACGCTCGAAAGGCATGCCGGTGGAAATCAATACAGGGGATTCGAGTAGATTGTTTGGCGTCAGGGATCAAAACAAACTTGACTCGCCAAGATTCTCAAACATGATCAATTGGGGCGTGGTAGGAGGAGGTTTGTGAGGTTTTGACAGGTGATGAAGTTCACTGGCTGCAGGATGCATGGGAGATGTGAACTTTTATATGATTCTTGCAAAACAATTTCATATGCAAAGACTTGCTATTCTTCTCATTCTCTAAGAACAGATCAACATATGTAAGTGAATCTCGACCGACTCAACTTGTGCTTAATCTTGAGGTAAGTAGCTTGCAGCCATTTTAATCCTGAAATATAATAAGAATATAATCATAGTCGTATCATTCCTTCTTGTGATGCATTTCGTTTTGTAACTGTGTTGTTGTTTTCATGCTCGTATATTGCATCATTCAGTGACTATGCTTTTATCATTCTTATCCATCATTTAAGCTTTTATATCCCATGAATTCCAGGAGATATTTTATTATCTCAATTTATGTGTGCTCTAGAGAAATGTCAATAGGCTGATTTTATATTCATTTCTCAATGAATGTTTAATGAACAATTATTACCAAGTCCTTTTGAAACATTTTCATGTCGAGGAAATTAGAGCTTGTGAGATATCCTCAAATTTTTGGTTTCAAATTTTCATACCCTTCTGTATTCTTTAGAGTCTTTAGGATTTAGAAATGTTACTAATCATCCCATTGTTTTGACTACATTTTGTAATTCCAATTAAATCTTAATGTGTATAGAAGATTTTATAATTATGTTGTTTTAAATTATGTTGAATAATATAGTCTTTATTTCATGCATACTATGGGATAAAGTTTGACTTATACAGATTCACTTGTTGATGAGAATCCAAATGATTAATCTTAACTTTTATGATCAAATCTATGACTTAGGATACTATTATTATTATTATTTAAACCCTGAGCCTAATTTAAAGTGATTGAGGTTTGGCTATCTTGATAAATCTCCTTAGGTATGTCTAGAATTTTTACGTTTGTCATTAAAATTTGGATTGCAGTGTCATACTTTTATTCTCTAGCATTTAAATCAGTTAGTTGTTTTCTTTCCAATAATGGTTAGAAAATACTTTTGGGTTTAGTTTATTGTGAAAGACTTAATAATTAATTATGGGCTTTGTTATTTATAGAAATGTTAAAAAGTATGTAATGGTGTTGCCTTATAAAAGGATCTTAATGTTTTTGTGCAGATCTTGTAGGATTTATAATCCATGCTTAATTAATCTTATAAAGTAGTTTGTCCCTTGTTTATGTTTCCATTCTTACTTTAGTTATGAGATCTCACGTTGGTACAATTATTAAATAAGGATAGAAAGTATAGTATATTCACTTGGAGTATATAATTAGAATAACTTGTGACCTTGGTTGAGCAAGTATGAGCATTTATTTGTTTATTTTCACTTTTTTTCTTTCTTTAGTATATTTTACCTAGATCTTTGATCCCTGGCTTCACCTAAGTGGGTGGTAGCCGTTAGTGAAACTGTCTGGGGTAGTGGACTCTAGAAAGGGTTGCACACCCACTCTTTTAGTGTGGAACACTTGATGTTTTGTTTTGAGGATTATTTTTAGTATGTATTGGTGCTATTGTGTTATGGTTGTGAGTGGGGTTGAATCATATTATGAGACCTGGTGGTTATACCCCTTGTGAGAGAGTCAAATGAGTTGGAGATAACTCAAGTTGTCGAACTACGATTCCTCTGCGCTGCGCGTACGTAGGCAAGGCCATCTGAGATGAGCCCCCGAGGAATTAGGTCTGGCCCTTAGGTTCCCCTGTTCTTGCTTGAAAGCATACATTTTGTGGGTTGGTCTTGTGTTGTGATTGAAATTTTGAAGTCTGTGTTATGTAATTTTGATGAGTTTGTGGCTGAAATTTTTGGGCATTACACTTGGTATCAGAGCCAGGTTGCAGCACTGGGATCTCTAGTTATTGTTGGCCGTGTGGTGTTGGTTATGTGCATTTGTGTTTCATGCTTATGTCCTTGTTGTGATTGATTGTCAAAATGACCTTATGAGGTCTTGGCCTTGCTTTTATCATTCTTTGATAATTGTGGACCTCGAAATACTAATAATAGTGTTGTTAGATTGATTTAAGTATTATGTACTTTATGTGAATGATGTTTTTGATTAAGAAAGAATTTTTTTTTTTCCTATACTTGAAGTGGAAAGGGTTAGTGAGGTGATAATGATTTCTCTAGTTACAACCTCTTGGTCGTGTGCCTTAACTATGATTATGCAATGAGATCTTTCTCTACGTGCTTTGGAGTGGTTTGTAAATGCAATTCTCCTCTTGTGTGTGGATAAACTGACTATTTTTCTAATAGTATAGTGTGCCTAGAAATCAATTGAATGCCTATTTCATGAAAACTTTGTCTTGAATATATGAAAACCACATAAGTGAATTTTGAGTGAAAATAATAATGTGCTTGTGGTGTCAACGAACTAGACTATGTTTTTCTTGGCGTGTATTGAACATTGAGTAGATTTGATTGAGAAAATATTTTGATGAATGACATTAGTTAGAAATATTTATTGTTAATTATGTTGTCTTGTTTGAAATCAATGAGATGTTGATTTTATAGATAATGTATTATGTAAGTCTGTTTGTTATGATACACCATCTTGTGAATGAGAATTTAATACATCCAAATCTCACATGGTTAGTATATTTACTTTTGTGTATCACTGAGATAAATTGGAATGTGTGGTGATGCTCACAATGTTACATCTATGAGTAGATTTTACATTTAATGGAAGGAGTAACCTTGGTTGATGGTTCTTAAAAGGTTTATGGAAGTATGGCTAAATGTGGGTAAGGAAATAGCCTTGTTGCCTTAAAAGATGAAATTTGGAAGTAAATTTATTTTGTATTTCATGTGGATGTGAATACCCTATACATAATGGTGGTTATGTTGTGTATTGTGCCAAGTTTTGTGATTGACCAAGTTGTAAGAGTTGGTGTAAGTCGTGCATTTTTTACTCATGGAAAGAAGTGAAGAAATTCTTGATTAGTTAAATTGTTGTGACCTGTGAATTTGAACTAGTAAATGTGTTGTGCCCAAGTATGTGATACAGGGTATCCAACTTGGGATAAGGGTGAGAGGATGTCGAGCACGATCCATTACATGCACCCTTTGTGATTTCTTATTTTATGTTAGCCCTTCATTTGTGAAAAAAAATGTAATCTTGTTATGTGTTTGTACTAAATGAAATGTGAATCTCCTTTGTGTGAGTCTTGTTTTTATGTTAAATGTCTACCCCTAGTGTATGGTTTCCCCTACGGGATGAGAGACTGCTAGTGTAATTAGGGGTTGAGAGATGGAGAACCTCCATCAAAATCTTAGGACTTTGAATGGACGTTAGTTCCCATAAGTCTCCCCCACAATTTGGATCGCGTTAGTTGATTCATTGTTCAAGCATAATTCCTTGATGTTTACCTATGGATTGAGGATGGACCTAAGTGTACCTTGGAGATATATTATTGATGATTCTATTATTACATGAGCTCTATGTGGTTTGAGACCACTGTGGTTAGAGACCACCATTTTTTCAGCATGCTATTTTACTTTGTGGTTTGAGACCACTGTGGTTAGAGAACCACCATTCCCCTCCTCCCCCTTGGGTGATTTATCTAAAGTCACATGGTGATTGTGATGTGAAATTTGTGAAATTTTCACACATTTATTTATTGTTATTGAGACTTTTATTTGATTGATTAAGCCAGCAGTGTTGAAATTCTTTAAGTTATTTGATTGACCAAATTTTAAAATTGTCCTTTTTGCCTCAAGGAATTATTAAATTTCATTTTGAAATTAAGATTTGGATGTTGCAATGTAGCTATGATTGACTTTTATCTTTGAATTTATAATTCCCCCTTTTTTTATGGGACTTTTATTGAAATTTTGGTTTGATCTTACGTTACTTGGTTTGAGGCTTTAATTGTTAATTGTAGACTTCTGGAATATGTAGTAATGTAACTATGTGTTACTGTCATACTCATGAGGGGGTCCCTGACAGGTTGTATGGGGGGAGTAGATGGCCTGGGGAATTATTGTTAAAGGGGTTAATGAGACCGGTATGGGACGGTTATAAACCATTTCCCCTTGATCTATCTATATTTTTTTGTGGCACTATGATACTATGCATTCTCAAAGGAGAATTTTGGACACTGGTCATCCTCATCCTTGACCCTTTGTGTGATTTCATAATGTGTTTAACATGTGGATTGAATGATTATTTGAGTTATGTGAGTATTGAGATTTATTGTTGAGTATGAATATATGTATATGAAATGTATGAGTACATTGAGGTATGTTGTTGAAATATATGAATTTGATAAATGAATAATGAGATTCGTTGAAAAGATGTCAAAATTTGTGATGCATAGTGTATATATTTGTGGATTTGATTCATTGAATATAGAGCATTTGTAGTTAATTAATGTGATATATCTTTTCTAGCAAAAAAAAAAGTGAATTGGAACCAATATGGTTCTCTAAAATTCTTGTTGTCTAAAAGAACTATGTTGCATGATAAAGGTGTTAGTGTGATACTTGTTATACCTATGTAACTTTAGTTGGAATAATATGTTTATTGATTTATGAGTTAAATAGCTGCAAAAAAAAAAGAAGGAAAAAAACAACTATATTGAAATTTTAAAAGAATCAACATATTATGTGTATGACTGTATCTCAATCATTTTGGGATTCTTTTGTTGGTTAAGCATTTATGGTATAATGGTTGATTTATAGGATAGAATGTCATTAGTTGGTTAGTGATAACCATCTTGGCTTCATGTTGTGTGATTCGTGTCAAAATTCACTCTCAAACCTTAGTAACTTCCAGGAGGAAGTTTAATCTTAGGGGAGGGGAGTGTAAAGCTCCTCCCTTCATATAAAAGCGTTAAATCCTTATATTAGAGTTAAGTTAGTTATGATATCTCTTTTTTATGTAAGATAGTCTCAAACATTAAGGCATTATAATAGTGTTCTTATTATATAATTAGAAGGTTATTCATATTTGTGTGTTTCTATTATAAGCAATTCACCAATCCTTAGGGACTTCCAGGAGGAAGTCATTATAAGGGGGGGAGAATGTAAGGCCACCTAATCGTTTCCCATTAAGGTATCTTGGGATCTCCTTATAGTTTTTGGTGTGAGGTGATTGTTCTCTTTATAACATAAATAACCTGCATGTAGTTTTATGTGGTAGTAATGTAACTAATATTCTTAGATTTTTTATTTTCATGGTAACAATGAGTTTAGTTTTGAGAAGGTTACTTCCTAATTGTGAATAGTAATAGGGGCATAAGATGTTGCAAATTGATAACATATGCTTGAATTGAGATTGGGTCTAACGATACATTTTATTGTTTTGATATTATGTTGAGAATAAGGATATAAAAAATAAGCAAATAAAGAGAATATATATAAAAAAAACTTGAAGTAGTAACTATGTTGTGATTTCTCTCAGTGTAATTAGTTGGAAACAAAAAAAAGGTGATAAAATTCTCATATGATTATTACATTTACATATTGTCTTTAGTTATTTAAATAATCTTTCTTTTCTTTTAATATAATTTTTTTTAAAAATTATAAGAAAAACAATAATTATTTATGAATATATCATTTATTTAATTTCTAAAAAACTATGAGAAAATCCCATTAAAAATTTACTTACCCATTCCCTATTCCCAAGGGTTAGTAGTTCTTTTTCCTTACTTTCTAAAGTTATGACTAAAAGAATATTTAAGGATTTATATTTAGGAAAGGGCTTTATAAAGAAAGTATACGTAGAACCCTAAAAGAAGACCCCCAAGACATTAACTTTATTTTACTTGAATCTTTTTTAATGAATTTTGGTTTTTTTAATGATGAGAGGCACTTTTCTCTTTTGGTTTTAAAAGGGAACATGATAAAGATATCCACTGATTCTACGCAATAAATCGTGGGCATGCTAAATTTAAATCAAGGGCATGTGTCACACTTAACTACCATCGAATATTATTGGAGTGGACGGATTACCTTGCCACTATATTTTAGTATAAAAATTGCTTTGTTTAATTAGGGATAAAACTCTTTCCAACTGCGAGATGTAGGCAGGAAAAGCAGCATTGGTTTGATTTACATAAGAACGTTGAATTTCATTTCACGAAAAAAAATAAAGAAAAGAAAGGGAGGAGAACAAGGTGGTGATACGCAAGCATATATGATATGTGTGAACGATCTTATCTGCTGTTTGGAGTTTTTTTTCCTTTTTCAGTTTTGCTTTAAAATCATTTTTATTTACTTTTCTTTCGGGAGGCTTTTTCCTAGCTTATCTTGTCAAGCCTGGTCGATGTCCCCAAAATATCTTTAAATAGAGATTCTGGTAGGATATTTTTGGAGGGGAAGGGGGATAAGGGATGGAAATCAAAAGTCATGGGCACTGATCGGGGGATGATTGTGGTTGCACAATGTAAACCAAGTTGCCATTTTTTTTTTACACAGCAACAAGACCACGCTAGAGGGGACTGTGTAAGGGGCGAGTTGGAAATCTACATGGGGAAATTTATTTTAAAACTGGGGAGGAGTTAGAGGGAGGAACAATAAATATATAGTAGTTGAGAACCACTGGACACTACAGGAAATCCTACACCGCCTGCCTCAACCGTCTCACACAGCTATGTGGAGTTACGATTTTCTTGAGCAGAATCTTGAGGGAAAAGAAAGAAGTCGAGCTTCAAATCTGTTTGCACAATGACATGATCACGCTCGAAAGGCATGCCGGTGGAAATCAATACAGGGGATTCGAGTAGATTGTTTGGCGTCAGGGATCAAAACAAACTTGACTCGCCAAGATTCTCAAACATGATCAATTGGGGCGTGGTAGGAGGAGGTTTGTGAGGTTTTGACAGGTGATGAAGTTCACTGGCTGCAGGATGCATGGGAGATGTGAACTTTTATATGATTCTTGCAAAACAATTTCATATGCAAAGACTTGCTATTCTTCTCATTCTCTAAGAACAGATCAACATATGTAAGTGAATCTCGACCGACTCAACTTGTGCTTAATCTTGAGGTAAGTAGCTTGCAGCCATTTTAATCCTGAAATATAATAAGAATATAATCATAGTCGTATCATTCCTTCTTGTGATGCATTTCGTTTTGTAACTGTGTTGTTGTTTTCATGCTCGTATATTGCATCATTCAGTGACTATGCTTTTATCATTCTTATCCATCATTTAAGCTTTTATATCCCATGAATTCCAGGAGATATTTTATTATCTCAATTTATGTGTGCTCTAGAGAAATGTCAATAGGCTGATTTTATATTCATTTCTCAATGAATGTTTAATGAACAATTATTACCAAGTCCTTTTGAAACATTTTCATGTCGAGGAAATTAGAGCTTGTGAGATATCCTCAAATTTTTGGTTTCAAATTTTCATACCCTTCTGTATTCTTTAGAGTCTTTAGGATTTAGAAATGTTACTAATCATCCCATTGTTTTGACTACATTTTGTAATTCCAATTAAATCTTAATGTGTATAGAAGATTTTATAATTATGTTGTTTTAAATTATGTTGAATAATATAGTCTTTATTTCATGCATACTATGGGATAAAGTTTGACTTATACAGATTCACTTGTTGATGAGAATCCAAATGATTAATCTTAACTTTTATGATCAAATCTATGACTTAGGATACTATTATTATTATTATTTAAACCCTGAGCCTAATTTAAAGTGATTGAGGTTTGGCTATCTTGATAAATCTCCTTAGGTATGTCTAGAATTTTTACGTTTGTCATTAAAATTTGGATTGCAGTGTCATACTTTTATTCTCTAGCATTTAAATCAGTTAGTTGTTTTCTTTCCAATAATGGTTAGAAAATACTTTTGGGTTTAGTTTATTGTGAAAGACTTAATAATTAATTATGGGCTTTGTTATTTATAGAAATGTTAAAAAGTATGTAATGGTGTTGCCTTATAAAAGGATCTTAATGTTTTTGTGCAGATCTTGTAGGATTTATAATCCATGCTTAATTAATCTTATAAAGTAGTTTGTCCCTTGTTTATGTTTCCATTCTTACTTTAGTTATGAGATCTCACGTTGGTACAATTATTAAATAAGGATAGAAAGTATAGTATATTCACTTGGAGTATATAATTAGAATAACTTGTGACCTTGGTTGAGCAAGTATGAGCATTTATTTGTTTATTTTCACTTTTTTTCTTTCTTTAGTATATTTTACCTAGATCTTTGATCCCTGGCTTCACCTAAGTGGGTGGTAGCCGTTAGTGAAACTGTCTGGGGTAGTGGACTCTAGAAAGGGTTGCACACCCACTCTTTTAGTGTGGAACACTTGATGTTTTGTTTTGAGGATTATTTTTAGTATGTATTGGTGCTATTGTGTTATGGTTGTGAGTGGGGTTGAATCATATTATGAGACCTGGTGGTTATACCCCTTGTGAGAGAGTCAAATGAGTTGGAGATAACTCAAGTTGTCGAACTACGATTCCTCTGCGCTGCGCGTACGTAGGCAAGGCCATCTGAGATGAGCCCCCGAGGAATTAGGTCTGGCCCTTAGGTTCCCCTGTTCTTGCTTGAAAGCATACATTTTGTGGGTTGGTCTTGTGTTGTGATTGAAATTTTGAAGTCTGTGTTATGTAATTTTGATGAGTTTGTGGCTGAAATTTTTGGGCATTACAAAAACATCTAAAAACTAAGAAACTTGAAATTTAACTATTTTTGGGTGATGCAAGATTGCCCTTACACCACTGGATGCTTCTGCATTATTTTTTTGTATTTCTAACAAGACCCACTTATGGGTAAATTGTAACAACCACAAGTCTATATTTTTTTCACTAAAACCCAATTTGGGTATTGTAAAATGATCCCTCTAGGTTGTGGGCCTTGCATGCTCAAATGGATAACTTGTGCCTCTATACTCTCATAGTGCCATAGTAGTTTTTGTTATGCTTTACCTGTATCATATATTAATCCACTATATTTTTCCTTTATAATATATGATAACCTATGAGCATTTTCATTGTGGATGCACTGTCACATTATAATGTACCTGTCTTTGTTGTTCAATGAATTATGTGATTATGGAAATTTTAAGAAATTTGAATCTTCTATGAGCAAAAACTTCCATACCTTCTTAGCACAATCACTTGATGTTTGATAAGACTGTGAATACAAGGTGATTATTTTATGTTATAAAACCCTTGCTCCTTATTGGTTGCATTATCAACACACCTCTAACTTCCATGACTACCATTGTCATTTGAAAATCATGGAATATCATGAAACTTCCCTTAGACAAGCCAGTTTTGAAACATGTATGGAAAAACTCTAGGAATTGCTCTATGAATTTAGAATCTATTGCTTGTACTTGTTGTAGATTTCATGTATGAATGATGTGATTGAGGCCTGATGCTTAATTAGATCTAATGACTTCTTAAAACTTTATAAGAAGCTTGCCATATATAGATCATGGTTTCTATTGATAACATTAATACCCCTTCATGATGCACCATTGACATAGTTATGTCATGTATATGAAGTCATAATACAATATTGTCCCTTAAGACTTGAATGGTGAATGATGATTTTGTTATTATATGACTTTCTCAAGCTCAGTCCTGAACTGAATAAGTTTTGATCCAATTTATCATATAATTACAACTATGTTGATGTTGTTTTTCTTGACATTATAATGGTTGTTAATATGTTTGAGCCTACACAATTTTAGATGTCTTTCTAATACATGTGTTTTCTATTCATCTTAAATCATTATCACAGTATTTTTCATTTGATATATGGATTTTTATGGTTGTCTTGACTCACCATCTCATACCTTTGAGTATAAAGCTGCCTTAATTGAAATGACAGTCCCAACTTTACCTCTTTTCTATTGGTGCTAGTTTGAATAGATATTTTTCTTATCAACTCCATATCGTAGGTAATATGCTTGCTCTCTATTGTTTGATCATTGCTTCTTGATTTAATGTCATTACATTATCTTGAATTGTACCAACTAATTCTCCATTAATATAAAAAAATTATGTGTATGTTGATATATGTGATTAGTGAATCTATATTTAGTACAAAATATATTTACTTTCAATCTAATATATATATTTAATTTTTTTAAGAAAAGAGACTAGGCCTATATTAGATGTGAATGTAACCATTTTGTAGTAGTGAATTTGTATTGAATATAGGATATATTTACTTTATTGTAGCTCTCTTTCTAATCTATATATTTGATATGTGAAACAATAGAGACTAGATTTATATTGGATATAAATGTAATACTTATGTGTGTATACATACACATACACATACATATACATTTCTATAAATGTGACTAATGATCTGTATTAAATAAAAAATATAATTGATTGTAACACTTTCTCAAATCTATATATTTCATGTTTGTTTCAATAGAGAGCATGTTTCTAAATTTAATGTTTGTAGTTCAATTTTATATATGTATATATATACAAAATATACATCTAGATACATATTATGTATCTCTATATGTTCATATGTTTAAATTGAATACATGTACATGTGTATATGTATACACCCAAAAAAGCAAAGAATGTCTTTCCATTTCTATTTATTAGGAATTATACAACTTTGTGCATCATTAAGGGCACTTCTAGAAAATAGTCCTGCACCTAAAATTTATTTTTTATTAATTTCATTTGTTCTTATCTCATGTTTAAAACCTAACATTGTCTTCTAAGCCAATATTTGTGTTTTAAAGAGATGTCATCTCAATGTATATTCTAGAAGTTCTAAAATATAATAGGGAATAAGCTTATATATGATGTTTGTTCATATTTTTTAAGTATACACAACATATGTATATGTATATGTATATAAAGGTATAGGTACATGTATATATAGACATGGATGCATGCATGGATAAATATATACATATGTGTATATATGTGGAGGGTTTCTTTACTCCCATATGTTTAAGATTTGTTCACCGTGTACTAAATTTTGTAAACACTTTTCTATTAAAAAAGATTTAATGAATACACACACACACACACATATGTGCATGCAAACATGTACATATATGTATGTGTGAGTGTGTCCATGTGGATAGAGGTATAGAAAAATATACATAAGTAGGTAATGCATCTTGATTTCTATCAATTGTTGGGAATTGTATATCTTTTGTAACATGAATCCCCACACTTTTAGAAAATATTCTATCATTAAAAAAATCATGAGTGACTATTGATTTAAAAGGCCCAATGTAGTGTTTTATATATATATATATATATGTTCTAATTTTGTCAATATAGAAATAAAAAATTCACTTCATTCTAATGTGTGCATATCTACATGGAATTTTTTTTATATACATAACTAAAATTAATTTTATTATAACTATTTTAAATCAATTATATACAAGTAATTTTCCTTTATTTTGTAGTGAACTTGGATAAGCTATTTATTTATATAGATAAGAAAATTGTGATACTATAGTCAATTTTGACAGGACCCTTAAATAGTAGGGATTTATAGCTCAAATTGTGAAATTATATTACACAGTTTGATTAGTATTGGAAATGATTTAGGGGGTCTTAGTCCATTCTAATGAGAATTTAGTGGATATTATTTTTCAAATAAGATATAGTGTTCCAAGTTAAGTTTATTTATGTACTATAAAATAAAATGTATCAAAAAAAATCATCAATCATGATTATTTTTCATATTATGTAACTAGTCCTATTGTGAGGGGATATTAGGTCACTAGGTTTGTGTTCCCTTTGTTTTGCACATATGGTATGGGTTGGCACCTATAAATTTTCCTCATTTTCAATGCAGGATGACCCTCTAGTTGATGACAAAAACCTATTTTTAGGCCTTGTGGCAGCATGCTAGCCTAGAGCTACTAGAATTAAATTATCACAATCCATGACTTGTATTTATAATCCATTAGGCTAAACATTTGGAAAATTAATAAGGAGTATGCAAAGTCAATTTCATGGTTTTTGAAAAAAAAATGGAGGTCAATTTTAGTGTTTTTGTATTTTCAAGCGGGTTCATAGAGCTTTGTGAAAACATGAAAATATCTTTGTTTTGGTGATTTATGAGTGTTTAGTTGCAATCATGAATCTCCAGCTCTAATTTCATGGCCACCAAATGGCTTTGGGGGTCAAAAAAAAATTTATTTAAATAGCCTATTTGATGGCGTAGGTTACAAAGGAGCCTCCAAAAATTAGCTTGAACAAATTTTGGGTTGGAACAATTATCAAAATGAATTATAATTTCTCCATGCAGGTTTCTACACCTCCCAAATGTTATTTGTGCATGTGGTTCCAATTTCCTTGATTTTCCAATGAAGTTCTAAAAGTCTCCAATTTTAAAATTTTCTAAATGTTTAGTGTTTTAAATGTTTTATGGGAACATAAATAACAATTTTAAACATTAAATATCTCCCTCATGCAACAAGAACATTAAATGGACAATTTTTTAAATTAAAGTTTATAAAGTTTAATTCAAAAAATTTAAATTTAAAAACATTAGCAGCGCCCAAAAAAAAGTCTTTTGGAAACACATGGAGAGCAGGCGCTTCATTGCAAGGTTGAATGAAAAATGCAAAGAAAACTCCTAATGCATTGAATTCATGTAATGTCTTAGCCTTTGGTTGTTTTTTATGTTGGTATGGAGGGTGCTTAGTGGCCAAGTTTCTTTCTTCTCTCACCTGCATATTAATATTTTTAAAACCATGACAACTTGCTTGTCCAATGTATAGAAAATATTTTAATCTTTCATTCAATTTCAAAATGGAACCAATATTGTAGGGGAGAGGGCCCAGTAGTCGTGCACCCTAACTTCGCGCTTCTAATTATCCTACGTCAAAATTTCAAATCATTCCCAATTTTTTACAGCAGCTTACTTGGCAAGTTCTCTGCTTATAACTAAGGTTTCAGGGCCACATCATCAAATATGATGCCACATCAGCATGTGTTTTGTCAAGGTGTCCAAAAAGGCCCCAAAAAATAGTGAGACCAATTCTCATGCATTACATCATGAGTAGTTGAGTGCTGATGTGGTATCAAATGATTGGTTACTTTTTAGATCAAAAGCATACATTTTGTTTAATTATGGGTAGTCAAATCACAACTATTGGACATTATATAAACGACTATTGGGTATTATATTTATGATTGGGTGCACGACTATTGGACCCCGCATGACTATTGGGTCCTCTCCCCTAGTCTATGCTGACATGTCTTCGAAAAGTAAGTTATTCTGACTTGGGATGACCTATTTCACATGGAGGAGATGCAATAAATTAAAACCTACGCTGGGCATTGTATTAGTTGGTATTTACAGCGTTAAATTATTTTCTGTGTTAGTATCTATTCAATGACTAATGTAATATATTTTATAGGAAATAGTTAGAATGTTTGTGTTGTAGAGGGGTTAATAAGTAGAGTTGTATGACATTGCCATTAAAAGATTAGGTTATTGTAAGGAAGTAACATTTATTTGGGATGACCATTAAGATATGTTAAATGTTGTGATAAAATTATTCACATGGTATTGTCACTCTATAGCCCCTAACACATATTTGTTTTTTTTTCTTTCTTCTATTATTAGAAATATCTTTCAAGTTTACAAATCGAAAGCTAAATCATAATTTATTTTAAAGTATTTTACCTTCTCATACAAGGATTTGATATGTTACAAATATTATGGCCATTTGTATGATATACTATGTAAATCTTTGCCATAATATATTTGAATTATTTTGCTAAAGCATCAACTAGTTGTAATCACACATCTTTTTTTTACATTGTTAATGAGGAACCCACCTAGGTTAACATAGCCTAAAGTGTAGGGGAAATTTATCTTCAGGATGAGTGGCTCATTTCCTAACCTCGTATTGCCATTTAATCTAAGAGTTGGCTAGTCTTTAGAGGAAACTAAAGAATTAGTTGGAGGAACCAATAGATTGGTGATTTTATTAGGAAAATTTTTAAATTCATATATCTATTTGAGAGAGTCAAATAGTTTGAATACTTTCATAGAGAAAGTAATGTAGCTCATTTAAATAATTTATGAAATTACTCTACTAGTATATTGAACTCAAAAAAGTATTTAATATTTGAGAATATTTTAGTTCCTTGATTATTTTTTCCTCTATCGAGAAGTGGTGACTCTATGGAAGAACCTAATAAATTTTTGAGATTTTCCAAAGTTTGTGCACGAGCATTGCATAGGTCTACAAAATTTCTAGTTTGATGTAGGAGCATCCAATAGTGTAAGGGAAAGCTTGCATCGCCCAAAAATATTGTATTTTCATTTGTTTTTAGTTTCCTTGGTTGTTTTGGGGCCTATGGCGACTCTTGCAATCTTTCAGATAGAAGTTTGAAATAACCAAAAATTGTCACCTACTATTTTTAGTAAGTTGGCCTATTCAAGTTCCTATGGACATGAAAATTAAACCCATGGAGTGAAATTGGAAAATAAGATTTTTGGTGAAAGAATCATCTCAAAATCATGTATTGTTTGGAAGATATTAAATTTTCTTCCTGAGGAATTTCTCCAATGAAGTTTAAAACTAAATATTAAGGCCCTTCGGAGGCTTATAATAGGGTACAAAATATTTGATCTTTCAGACTTAGTGAAAAATGGTTATAGGTATCTTCACAAGTTTTCCAACGATATATTACAATTGAAAATATGATGATTGGATTGAAAGTTATGACCCCAATAAGTTGTAAATATATAAATATAAAATTTAAAGAAAAATAAAAAAATTCTAGAGTGGGAAATAGATGGTGGAATTTCTCGAGCCAAAATGGGGTTACACCTTGTAGAATATTCTAAGGCAGTTACACTTCTTGGATAAAGAGGGAGAATATGGGTTACAAAAGTGAGCACTGGTAGTGCAGGTCATGGTTTTTGGCTTATAGATTTCTATAATGAGAAGGCCTATGTAGCTATAGTATGTTATTTTCTGAGTATTGCAATTTCACTCCATCAAGATAATAGAAAGCAATTGTTTCTGTAAGAATTGGCTATGAAGGTAGCCGCCCAAGATCTAGAGGCCTAATAGAAAGCACAAAAGAGAGAGAATAGAATATGACAAGAATAAACTGTATTCAATGTCAATAATATGAGATAATGGTACAATGTACATAGGAGACCCCTTGGTTATATAGCCAAGGTGAGAACATAGGAGGGAATAAGATTATGACAAGTGTCATTATCTTATGAAATGTGACAACAAGGAAAAGTTATCACCCCATCTAAAGTGGAAAAGGATAATGTGATAATCTCCACAAAAGGTGGAGAGATATCACATGATGTGTCCACAAAAGGTGGAAGTGATGAGGTAATTACATGTCAAGTCCACCAAAAGTGGAAAATCTCCAACAACCTCCTATGTGGTCCCTAAGTAAACTTAGCTAAGGTGTAATCATGACCTAGGACAAGGCAAGATGACTACACTCAACACCCCTGCAACTTAGGGAGAATGCACACAAATGAAAACAATGCAAGATGGAGTCTCCGGCTAGGTTATCATGAGGTACCATGTACAAATGCAATGAATTCTCACAAGTGAGAAGATAGAAAACCCAAGGAAAAAAAAAAAACTAATTCCAAAAGAGACATAAGATACAAAATCCTATGAACATAGCATGAGAAGGAAAAAACCCCATGTGAGGAAAAAGTCCCCCCCATACAAGAGAAGAAGAGAGAAAAGGTAGCCCCCCCTCAATGTAAAATGATCACCCATGGAAGATGCTCGAGAAGGAATGAAGAAGCTACTCCAAAATTGTCGAACAACGTTCCTCCCCTTAGGAAGAAACAATTCCAAAGTTGTATGAATGAAGTCTCCCCAATCCACAAGTGAAGAAGGAAGAACCCTCAAAATGTAAGAAGTCTTTGAAATCTGCTCAAATGTCCCTGTGTTGATGCTGAAAGATGCCTTTACCAAACAATGTGAAGCTGCAATGTAGTCACTTCCTAGAATCTGTGAGAAACCCTTTGCAACAACACTCTGATTTGCTGAAAAAGATAACTCAAGATCTAGCAAGGATGTAGGTAGAACATACTCCAAAGACAATGTCTCCTCAAGAGAGAAAGTGGCCTCCTCCAACTATTGTACATATGCATCCACAATCACATCAACCTCAAAATATTAATCATGTAGAGGAGGGTTAGAGTGTTCCCTCACAACAACTGAAGAAGAATCACCTTCATCAAAGAGAAGATGTAAACAATCAAGTGTGTCTCCCAAATCTGCAATGTAGGATTCCACAAACAAACTGCCAATGTCTGTCAAGTAGTCATCCCATGAAGCTGTTGCTAGAAGACAAGGTATGCACTATTGCACTGAATCACAAGGAATTGAAACTGTCGGAACACAAGTATCATCCGGTGCATCGGTCGATGTAGGAGATGGGTATTCGACAATGGGTTCAAGAACCTCCGAGGAGTAGAAACTTCAGATTGATAACCATACTCAATCTCCTCAAATTATTATTACTAGAATTGAGAAGCCCCGAATCATCAATAGGAGCAAAATATGAGAAGGTGTAGAACCAAGAATGATCATCAACCTCCCCAACTGCAACAAGAGCCCTGCTATGCAAATCCCGAACAATGACAAAATCTGGTGTGAACTCTACACTCTTTCCTATACCACTATGTGTAATCTGATAGATGGAAAAGATGTTCCTTGACAAATTAGGCACACATAGAACATCATTAAATGCTCCACCTTCAATGTGAATAGACCCCTTCCCACAAACTACCAAAGAAGTGTTGTTGTCTATCAAAATGGGTGGCGATGAACAAGAATCAAATGAAGAGAACATATCATGAGGCTGAAGTCACTGATGTGATGCTCTGAATCGAGGATCATTTGATGCAGCTGTTGGAATCTGCAAAAGCAAGAAATGCTTGCCCCTTATGTTTCTCATATTGAGATGATGTAGAAGGAGAAGAGCTTGATGTTGTTGCCATGAGAGTTGTTCCTTTTCCCTTAGAAGAAGAGGAAGGGGATGAAGCCTTCTCTTGATATGCAGCTAGCAAGTTGATGTTGTTCTTCTTAAGGATGTGTTTCAACTCATCAATTTTTTTAAAATGACAACGATGCTCATCATGACCAATCCTTTTGCAATATGCACATGTTGGTTGCTCTCTCTTGTTTGAATTATTGTACTTCTTTGAAGAAGATGAAGTTGAGCTTTGTTGTGGAGGAGTGGATTGTTTGTTCTCTCCTTGTGGCTTTGGTGAAGATTGCTTTTGGTCCTTTCCTTTGCTTTGCTTATTGTTTCCATGATTGACCACCAATGCTCTTGAAGTTGAAGACTTTAGAATGCCCATTTTCATCGACTTATTTTGCCCAAGAATCAAAAGATCTATGAGAGCCTCAAAAGATGGTGTTGTGAAGTTACTTATTGTCAATCTTTGAGTTTGAAAACTTGAAACAAAGGCTCCATACTCAACTAGAAGTTTATCCAACAAGTTTAAGACCAATTGATCATCCTCTTTTTCAATACCATAATCTTTTAGTTGTGCTCTTAATTCATTTTCCTTAGTGACATAATCCTGAATTGTATCAAAATCCTTGGGATCAAGGCTTATGAGATCATGTTCAAGTTTGTATCCCTTAACCTTATCAAACTTACCATACAAAGCAGCAAGCTTATCCCAAGCTTCCTTAGCTGTAGTACATTTATCAACATGGAAAATGAGATCATCTGGAATGAACTTTCTTAGTGTACCCAATGCCATAGAAGTTTTAGTGAGCCAATCTATATATGCAATTGGATCTGCCTTAGGATCTGAAGGTGCAGTTATGGTTCCATCAATGTAGTAAATTAAACCTTTTTTCCATTAGTTTACTCCATGCACGTACTTTCCATGTACCATAATTATGTGTAGTTAAGAGTGAAAATTTAGATGAACCCATGATGGAATGCAAGAGCACAAGAGAGAAAATAGGAATAATCACACAAGATACACCCCCCCAAATTCACTCAATCAAAGTACCCCCCCACAAATAGATGATTTTGGCACTTTATAATGTAGTGCATGTACAATAGGCCACTTGCAACTTGGCTAAGTGGGCTTATGATTTCTAATTTACAACTTGAAAATAAATAGGCTGATAATAGACTAGAACAAATAAGCAAAGACCTAAATTCAGATCTATGCAATACAAGTGCCAAATAGGCCAAAAAAGACCATATGCTGAAAGTAAAAAATCCACTCAAGATCGCTTCAAATTGATTGCAGATTCAAGAAGTAGACAAAAAATAATGCACTTTCAAAAAAAAGGCACCTAAAAAGAAGTACGTATGAGCCTGAACGAAGCCTCTGAAGTTATATAAATGGTGACAAGACAGGTACAGTGATAAGAAACTGAAAATTCTGGAAAATCTGTTCACCAAAATCAGAAACCGAGTACACCACTGTGAAGTACACGAAAAATTAGCTCAAATAAAAAAAAATTGCTTTAAAAAAGGAGCAAAAATGAGCGAGATATGAAGCTTTGAAGTCGGACTGCAAAATCAAAAACTTCATTGGAGAGGGGTCTACAAATTTTCAAAAGGTGCTGATGTAGTGCTTATGTCAGAAAATGACTACATTAAATTTGACGGTTGAATGCCCATCATAGGATGCATTGGTTTAAAATTGACGGCGGTTTGACCGTCGCCGTGCCGTCACTCGGACCTGGAATATTCTATCGGTATATTCTCTCAGAATCAATGCCTGCCGGTATCGTTTCGTTTGATAGAATATTCTGCTAGAATTTTGTTGATGGAGTCACTGGGAAGTGGGTTAAGGGGCTTGCGAGGGCTGGTGTAAGCCGCAGCGGCCAGGTAGAGGCCGACGGGTACAACGGTACCCTGCAGCAGGTAGGTATGATCTGAGTACCCTGCCTGCGCAGGGTACAACACAATTTTTTGATTTATAGCGGGATCTGGCTTTGTTGAATTTTTTGCCAAAATTTCGAAATACGATTTTTTATTTTACGATTTATGAAGCCGAGAAACTAAATACAAGATTTTTGCGATTTTTTTTAATTTTCGGAAAAATAAAAATAAACCCGTATACAAATTTCGAAAATGAATGGGATATTTTAATTTTATAAAAAATTTCAAAAAAATTCCGATGAATTTTTTTCAAAAATATTGAAATTTTTTGAAATTTTCTGACAAAATATTTTTTTCAGAACTATAGAATAATTTAGAAAATTGAAAAAATACCCAAATTGGAGAATTTTTCAGATCTGGAGCTCCCAATATCCGATTTGGACGAAACAAAAGGCAACCTTGACTGAAAACGGCCTCTCGAACGCAATGGTGGGCTCAGATTTGGCGTAGGATGCTCCAAAATGCTACTGCAACACAGATATGAAAATACACCACTCTTCAAATGACTAACCAAAGGCACTCTAGCAGCTCTGATACCATGTAAGAATTGGCTATGAAGGTAGCCACCCAAGATCTAGAGGCCTAATAGAAAGCACAAAAGAGAGAGAAT
>VDFB02015106.1:0-48864 GCA_007258455.2 Sequoia sempervirens
TGATGAATGATAAGCTCTTTGAAAATATGCTATTTATCTTAGTAGAAAATGAACTTGTGTCTAAGAAGCTAAGAATGCAAGATGTAAGCTTTTAGAATTGATAAATATAAATAATGAATCTATGTTTATAATAGTTTTAAGATTATACTACTTTTATATTTATATTTCATAATGTTTACTATAAAATATATATTGATAAAATAATTATATTGAATATAATTTAATTTGTGAACATATGATGTTGATGAATTTAACGCAGATATGATAATGTTATATTTAAATACTATTAAGTTTGAAAAATTAAAAAAAATATTATTATTTAATAACATTGCAATATTGTTGGGAACTGGGACCAATCACCGTGTAGAAGCAGAGGTTGCGTTTATTATTGTCAAATATGTTGTAAGAAAAGGTTACTACAAATTATGTGTTGAAGGTGATTCTATAAAGATAATTAACTATCTACATGGCACCCATCCTCCAAGTTGGAATGTGGATCAGCTCATTAAAGATACTATAATCATGTTGTGATCTTGTGAAGAGACCTGCGTCTCTCACATTTATCAAGAAGGAAACTCATTGGAAAACTTTTTTCCAACAATGTTGTCAGTTTAAATGAGTTTCATTCATGGGAGGATGGATTGATCCTTACCAAGAAAGCTAGGAGCTTATTGAGGAATCACGGTGTGGGTTGAGATGACGCGACATTTAATCTCTAGTACCTTCTTTTTTCTTGCACTTTTTGTGGGTTTCCTTTTTCTCTCTAGCATTCAATTGATTTTTTCTTGTAGGGTCTTGCTTGTTCTGGTGTTGTTTGAAATGGGTGGTGATAGAAGCATAATCGAGTTGCATTCCTATGTAGGCAATAGGAAAAAGAAGAATCTTTGGAATATTTAGCATCATGGTAATTTCACTCAGTTCTTAGAGAGGTTGCATGGCCATTCATGACCCCAATGCTTCGATGCAGTTTGTTTCTTACTGGCATAATCATAGGATCAAGATAAAAGGCCTAGAAGTGGACGTGAATGAGGAGCTAGTAGGTACAGTTATTGGGATGCCAACAATTGGTCATAAGTTTTTCAAGGAAAAGAAAAGTAATGAGGAAGTGATGGCCCAATTCTTCAAGGATGACGAGTGGAAGAAATTAATCAAAATGGAAAGTTGGGGTTATGAGTAGAAATCCCTCAAGAAGATTTAGGCAAGTGTTACTGAGGTGCTTATGTTCTATGTGACTCTATAGGAGAGGTTTATGGCTATTCTCAGTCATCACTTCACTCTCCTTAAACATTTTAGACATGGTTTGTTCATTTATTTCCTACTTTTCTTGTTATCATCTATGGAGGTTTCTATTTATATGCACCTAAAGAATAGGAGAGCTCCCATCCTCAATGAAGATCTAATTTTATTAATCATGGAGCATGTTAAGAATCTTCTCCCTATCCTTGCCATTAAGGGTAAGGAGAAGGCTTTGAGTGATGTTCCTTGGTTGTCGAGCTCAGATTCCAGTTCAGATGATGAGGAGGAATGGAACAAGGAGGAGGAAGATGTGTCTCTAGCCCTTGCGACGATGTCTTCGAAGAAGAGGAAATTGGGTACCAAGAGTAACAGGGAAGCCAAACATCTTGTTCTCTTTAATATCAAGGACATGGAAGTCTACTCGAATGGTCCCCTCCCAATACTAAGAAGGTGGCTATTGGTCAAGGTGTTGTTGGTGGTGATTTTGAGGTGGGGTCACGGAATAATGTTCTAGGTTCAGAGGGCAAGGTCAAGCCATAACAGTCTTCTAAGCATATTTCATACCTGAAGAGAAATTCCTTAGATGGTTTCTAGCTAAGGACCCCAATGTGTCTTGTGAAGGCAAGGGTTCTGGTGAAAAGGCGATGGCTATTGAGGACTTTCCAATGTAGGATTCACCCAATGTGGAGTCAGATGAGGAGATTAAGGGTTTTGATAAGGAGGATTCTAAGAAGAAGAAATCTAAAGAAGAGCCTTTGAAGGTAAATCCTCTTTCTGAGGACTTTTCTTACCTTGATGACGATTCTACCTCTATGTTTGAATTGTTGGAAATGGCTAGGACTAAGGCTATTGGAAATCTTAAGCTAGCTAAGTAGAGTCTTCTAGAGTTCAACAAGATTAACATTAAATTTAGAAGTTTGAAGGAGAATCTTAAGATTGTTCTGAAGGAGTCGGTGTCAGACATTCTTATTGAAAAAATGGTGGACCTTGAGAGTTCTTTCCATGATTTCAAATATCTGTGTGAAGATAGATTAGTTGCTTTGGAAGACAATATTTTGGGAATGAACGCAGGCATAAAAAAGCTTCTACATGCATGCCATATTTCTATGAAGAGCAGTGCAGACTCCTTGGAAGTCCTTTTTAGAATGATAAGTGACCTTAGGAAGGATCAAGTTTATTTTTCTAAGCTGGTGGAGAAAGAGCACTCAGTTAAAGGAAAAGGCACAAAAGGTGCTAAAGATAATGATAAAGGACCTGTTGTTAGAGGGTCGACTGATTGGAAAAATTCCTTTGATGTTGAGAAGAAGGAGCTATTGGACATGATTGAAGAGAACAAAAGCTAGGAGCTTGAGGTGGCCAACACCTTGAGTAGTTTGAATTAGCGTTGTTTTAATTTTGTTGGGTTTTGTTAGCTTATTGTCTTATCTCTCATCTTGCACCCTTTTTTGTAGTGTTTTTTTGGCTTTTGGGATGTTGTTGGTGACTTCTGATGTATTTTTTAGTAGCTCTAAGTATATTTTTTTGTAAAGGGTTTCAAGTCCCTTCAAAACCTATTTTTTCCATATAATTAAAACATTGCAATATAAATGATACTCAATTCATTAAAAATATCGAAGTATTATAATTTTCATACTCACAATCTAAAATGCATTATAGTGTGACCATATTTTTTTTTCCTAAATGGTTTAGTTGTATAATATACTATCTTAAAAAGAGCCAGATGCTAATAAAACAGAGGATTTCAAATCAATTTATAATATCAACATGAAAATGATAGAGATCAGTCTGTTGAGTTTTATGTTTTACTTTTATTTATTGAAATTTTATAGTTGCTCGGTACTTTAAATTTAAGAAAAAGTCACATAAAATTATATAAAAAATTATGAAGCTTTAAGCTACAAGTTAGGACCGTAATTTATTATTAAGAAATCACTTTCTTAAAAATATTTTTTAAAATTATTGAAATTTTTAAAAGGGAATTTTTTATTTTTTTATACATTCCACTATAGAGTTTGTTCTTTATTTTTAAAAAATACAACAACAACAAGAGGTCATCACTTTTTTAGGTATATATAAAAATTAATGTAGGGTTTTTGAAAGGGTTTGTTTCCTTTTAACAAAGTAAAAAAAATAGTTCAATAAAATTCAATCAATACTAAGAAAGTTGAATAAAGAGGTTCACAATGATGAAGGAGATTTAGAAATAAAAGGGTACTTTGTTATGCAGAGTGAAGTTGATTGTAAGGAGTTGGACATTGAGACTGTGGATCCCATAAGATATGTAGGACTCTTTAATTAGTGACAAGAAGAAACTAGATTTACATGTAGAGTTTATGAATTTCCCTATTGGTTGAGCTTGGATCTTCTTTTAAAAAGGGTACCTAGGATTGTTCTTCATACAGATCAGGCTTTGGTTCCAATTAAGAGTTCTTTAGAGAGGTTTGGATTTAAGCCTCCATGATTTTAATGGTTCTTTCTATCCATTTGATGTGATTATGTTGTTTCATCATCTATTTTTAATGAGCTCTTTTTTGGGTTAAGACCTATTTCTTCATAGGTTTTTGTCTCATGTTTTTATTTTTTATCTTGATGTACAAATTTTTTGGTCCTTTCAAAACCCTTTTCTAATTAATAACTCTATCCAAAATAATTTATAAAATAAAAAACAGGAAAAATTGTTATAAAAATGTAAATCATAACAAACATTTAACACTACTAAAAAATGAACACAAAAGAAACCTAACATACAACCCATAACAAATTTTTAATTTCATTTTAGATGCATTATGTTATTCCTTACATATTCCTCACACTATTTTATAGTGTGGATCTAAATTGTGATCATTTAGAGAAACAAAATTATTATGCATGCTTGCATCTTTTGCATCGAATATACTACTCTTTCAATATAACATTGCTATTTTTTTATGTTTTTTTAAACTAATTTAGGTTACTTAAATTTTTTTCCACTCTTTCAAAATTCAAGAGATTACTTTTCTTGTATTTAACCCTTCACTTCGAGCATACAAAATTGATATGTGAATTTCATGTTAGATATAACCAGTTATTGTAGCACTAGAAGTAGGGAAAGGCTAATAAGGAGAATTTAATGGTTGTAGGTCTTTATTTTTTCTTCCATTTGCACACAAATATAAGGTTAGAATTATACCCGTAGACTTTGAAATTTTTTCCATATTTTAGGTAGTCATCATGTTGCAAGCATTAGCAAGTTTGGTGGTGTTTTCATTAATGTCAACACAGTTCAGTATGTTGTAGATTGTACATGTATAGCTGAGATGTTGCTAAGATGTTGTGAGTATATGGAGCTATCTTTATTGTGTTGTATATGTGTTGGGTTGATGAGTTTCCAAGTGTTTTTGAGAAAATTAATAAAAAAGAGATGAAACTATTTATAATATGCTTCGGTATGTGCTCCACATTTCTCTTGTGTTGATCCTATGCTTGTGCATATCTGAAGGTTTGCTAATGCTGATTTAGTGTTGATATCTCCTGAGTTTTAGCTGTTGGTTTGATAGTACATGAAAGTCACATTCATCGGTATGTGAACTATTCTAGTAGAGTTGGTCTTTTGTGGACTAGGAGAAATATTTTTTCTCTTCAGTCCTCCTCTATTTTGTTTTAGATCTTGTAGATATGGAATATGTATTGTGAAGGTCTTTTATGTGCTCTAGCAAAAAGGTTTGAAGATTGGTCATTCAGAAGTTATGTTTTAGTATTTCAGTGTGAGTTTATACAGTCTAGATGGACTAGTGAAAGGTGTTTAGTGGTTGAAGTTTTTTGTTTTTCTATGGATGTATCTGGAAGATTTTGAGATGTATTCTCATGCTTAAGGAGGCATGTTGTGGTGTCTGCATGTCATCTTCTTGTTCGGAAACATGTACATCAATGTTCATTTGTGTTTTCATTAGGTTTGGCTGACTTGGTGATTACACTTAATTCGAAGAATAAAATTGAATTAAGGAAGCATGTGGTTCTTTTGAGATATTATTTTCTTTTATCTTGAAAAATATTTTTTTATTGTTCCACTCTTATTCCTTTCCACTACGGGAATTTTGAGTTGTTGACATATTTTGAATTTATGAAATGAGGCATTTGTGGCCGACCTTGGAGAAAGTTTCTAAGGTTGAGGATGGTATAAAATCAAGTTGAATTGTAAAGAATTGTATGAAAATGTAATGCAACTTGATTAAAGTGATCCACAAATCATAAGAGCAGAAGTGTGTGTGTGAGTGAGTTGTGATACCGGTTCTTCATTATGTTGATGGTATTGAACTAAAGGTTTTTGAAATCTTGTGAATGTGTTAATTTTTGTGGTGGATATTTCTGTTCTCTTTTGTATCTATAGGAAGTGAGCCTACCTATTGGATAGTGAGTCCTTTCTATGGACAGTGAGTCCCTTTTGTAGGCAGCAAGCCTTTGTAGTTGTACACAGAGAGCCCTTGGCAATGAGCCTCTATTTTATAATCTTTATATTATGAGTTAACCCTCACTGTGGTTTTTCCCTCATTGGGCTTTCCACGTAAAGATCTAGTGTTCATTGTGTTGATTTAATTTTTTTTATTTTTGTTTCATGCTCTTGCTTAATAACAAAATAGTGTGGTTGTGGAATTAATAAGTATTGAAGTTTTTAAGTTTGAACTTTGTGACAACTGATTCACCCTCCCTCTCAGTTGTCTTCTTCCTATTTAACAATTGGTATAAGAGCATTGGTTCCCTAGTATAGAGCTTATTCACTTAAGGAAGATCTAATGGTGCATAAGTTGGTGATCCCTATGTTCAATGGAACTGACTACAATGACTAGAAGGGACAGATGAAAGGATATATTATCTCTCTTGGTTTTAAGACCTAGAAGGCTATTGAGATAAAGTACACATACCTGTTTGGTGGTCTTGCTAATGCAGATGAGATATTTTCTTATGAATAAAATGAGAAGGAAAATTATGCCATTTGTAGTGGCTCATCTAAAAATGAGTGAGCTAAGGTTCTTTCTTTGGATATTGCATATGAGGTTTGGAAGAAACTTGAAGACATGTATGAAGGAAGTGAAAGAGTGAAATTGAAAAAGAAGCTAGCGAAAAAGTGAAGATTTGTGAATCTAAAGATGGAAGGTGAAGAATTTACAAGTTTCTTTTAGAGGGTTGAACTGACTACAAATGAATTTAGAAATCAAGGAGTAAAACTATCAAATGAAGAATAATTGAGAAGATCCTGATCACCCTACTAGATGACTACAACGATAAGATCTTAGTCATTGAAGAAGTGTATGATCCTAATAAGTACACATTGTAATAGTTTTTTGACACCTTGCAAGCATTTGAGCTGAGAAAGTTCTGGAAAGAAGACAAGATGGAAGAAAAGATAGAAATGGCATTTAAGGTAATGAAGATTGAGGATGAACCAGATAGTGATGGTGTTGATGAGTTGTAACAAAAACTTCACTAGGAAGTTGAAGAAAGGAACCAGAAAGTATAGAGTTATGTTTCCCTTTAAATGTTTTAGTTGTGGTAATATTAGTCATTATGCTTCAAGATGTTCGAATAGAGCTATGCATAAGAAGAAGAAGGATTATAAGGATAAGTATAAAAAGGATAAGAAATATAAGAAGTTATACTTTGTTAAAGAAGAAGCAAGAATTTTTGATGATGAATCTAAAAATGAGGTTGATGATAGTGAATGCTTATTCTTAGCTTTAGAAAGTAAATTTGTATCTACTAGCCTTGGAAAATATGGAAACAAGAAGGGTCCAAAGAATAAGATAATTAGGATGGAAGGTACTTTGGTTACCGCTTTTCATGCAAAATATGATGAATATTATTGGGTAATTGATAGTGGATGTTCTAATCACATGACTAAAGATAAGAGTAAGTTCACTAAACTTTAGAAATATAATGGTGGTTTAGTTATGTTTGATGATGATTTAGAAGCTAAGATCTGTGGGAAAGGTTCAATTAGTTTTGATGGAGTGCACAATATTGATGATGTATATTATGTGAAGGGTTTGAGGCATAACTTTCTAAGTGTTGGTTAGATGTGTAGCAATGGATTTAATTAACTTGTGTTTCATAACAATACCCGTGAAATCAAAAAAGGATCCGGAAATGGAGATATGATTACTGTTAGAAGAAGAACTCATGGAAACATCTACCAGCTAAAGGGAGTTGATGGTCATTTCCTTGTATCTCAAGTCAGTGAAATTTGGTTATGGTATCGAAGAATGGGACATGTAAACTTTGATAACCTGGTTATGACCAATGCAAAGGAGATTGTTTGAGGATTTCCTAGAATCACAAGACTTGCTAATGCTATTTGTAGAAGTTTTCAATTTTGGAAACAAACGAGATGCAACTTTAAGGGAAAAGAGCATTCTACTACAAGAATGTTGGAGTTAATCCATACTGATCTTTGTGGTTCGACTAGGACTGGAAGCCTGAATGGTGATATGTATTTCATGCTACTTATTGATGATTATACTCGAATGACATGGGTTTCTTTTCTCAGAGAAAATACTCAAGCCTTGGATAGGTTTAAGGTATTTGGAAGCAGATGCTATATTAAAAGAGATGATGAAAATATTGGAAATTTTGATGCTAGATGTGATGAAGGAATATTTGATGGATACTCTACTACTAGCAAAGCATATGGATGCTTTGACAAAATATTGGGAATGATTATTTAAAGTGCTAATGTGAAAGTTGGTGAAGACATACACAGACCTATTAAGATAAGTGAAGTTGAACCTTATGATCCTATTTGTGGACATGTACCTAAGGAAAACAAGGAGAAGGAAGAAGAAGAGAAAGAAGAACAAGTGGAAGATGATGAGGAAGAAGAAAATGAACTGGAACCTACTGTTGGGACTCCTAAGTATGTATAGAAGAATCATCTGGAAGATCAAATAATTGGATATAAAAATGAAGGTGTGAAGAAAAGAAGTAGAGCTGCAGTTTTGGTAAATTTGTGTCTATTATCTAAAATTGAACCCAAATCTATAAGTGAAGCATGTGAAGATGAGAGTTTGATGAGAGCTATGAAAGAAGAATTGTAGTAGATAGAAAAGAATCATACATGGGAACTAGTCCTTAGGTCTATGAATAAAAATGTGATTGGTTTGAAATGTTTGTTTCAGATTAAGCTGAATGAAAGTGGATAAGTTGTAAGAAATAAGGCAAGAATGGTATGCAAAAGATATTGACAAGTTGAAGGTATAGATTTTGAAGAAATATTTTCCCATGTGGCTAGAATGGAAGCGATTAGGATGTTTTTTGCATTTTTTGCCCACAAGGATTTCAAAGTGTATCAGATGGATGATAAGTCAACAAAGGTTCTACTAACAATAATATTTACTTCAAAGTGAAACATAACAAAATGTTGATAGTGGTTGTTTATGTTGATGATATCATTTTTGGTGGAAATGAAGGAATGTGTAAGAAGTTTACTAAAGAGATGCAGAAAGAGTTTGAGATGTCCATGATTAGTGAATTGAATTTCTTTCTTTGTCTACAAGTGAATCAAACTGATAAAGGGATATTCATTTGACAATCTAAGTATGTAAAATAAATGTTGAAGAAGTTTGGGATGGATTATTTGAAACTAGTTTATACTCCTATGGTAATCAAATGTAAACTAAGAAAAGATGATGAATCTGCTAAGATTGATCAGAGAAAATACAAAACTATGATTCATGGACTTTTGCATCATACTACTACTAGACCAGATATTATGCATGTAGTATGTTTATTTTCCAGATTCCAAGAAAATCCTAGAGAAGCACATGTTACAGTTGTAAAGAGGATATTTAGATATCTTAAAGGTACACCAGATTATGGATGATGGTATCCTAAGAGTGATGATTTTACCTTGAGTGCTTACACAAATGTTGATTGGGTCAGATGTGTAGATGACCAGAAGAGTACCAATGGTGGTGCTTTCTTTCTTGGTGGAAGATTAGATCATGGTTGAGTAAAAAGAAAGATTCAGTTTCTTTATCCACTATAGAGGTAGAATATATTGTTGTAGCATCTTGCTGCACATAGATTTTGTGGATGAAGTAGACACTAAAAGACATTGGAGTGATATACGATGAGCATATTTCTATTTTATGTGACAACGCAAGTGCAATAAACATTTCAAATAACCCAGTTATTCATTCAAGAAAAAAACACATATCTATAAAATATCATTTCTTGAGAGAAAAGGTGTTAGAGAATGAGGTTAGATTGGGGTATGTGAACACGAAGGAACAAATTGCAGATATATTAACTAAGGATCTTTTGAAGGATACTTTTGATCATCTTAGGGAGAGGTTGGGGGTCATTGGACCTCCTAACTAGGTGCACATGAAGGCACATCATTCTAGTGAATTAAAAAATTCTTTATTTATCTGGATTGATAAATGGGTCTACTCTGAAGGAGTAGAAAAGGTTTTCATTATTCTAGTATGAGTGTACTCCTAAGGGGGAGAAATTAGTGTTGTTGATCTTTTCCATTGATGTCAAAGGGGGAGAGAAAGTCATGCAAAAATAGTTGTAGAAGAAAAGAAGGTGTTCTCTTGGGATATTGTGAAGGATGTTGTCTTTGATGGTCTTTCACATCATGTGTTGCCATCATTGACAAAGGGGGAGATTGTTGCAAGTATGAGCAAGTTTGGTGGTGTTGTCATTAATTTTTCCATTGATTTCAACACAATTCAGTATGTTGCAGATTGTACATGTATAGTTGAGATGCTGTTGAGATGTTGTGAGTACATGGAGTTATCTTTATGGTGTTGTAGATGTGTTGGGTTGATGAGTTTCCAAGTGTTTTTGAGAAAATTAATAAAGAAGAGATGAAAGTGTTCAGAATGTGCTCCGGTGTGTACACATTTCTCTTGTGTTGATCCTATTCTTGTGTGGATTAGAAGGTTTTCTAATGGTGATTTAGTGGTGATATCTCCTAAGTTTTACCTTCTAGTTTTATGGTATATGAAACTCATGTTCACCAGTATGTGATCTGTTCTAGCAGAGTTGGTCTTTTGTGGACTAGGAGAAATATTGTTGCTCTATAGTCCTCCTCTATTTCATTTCAGATCTTGTGGATCTGGAATATGTCTTTTGAAGGTCTTTTCTATGCTCTATCAAAAAGGTTTGAAGATTGGAGATCCATAAGTTATGTTTCAATATTTTAGTGTGAGTTTATACAATCTAGATGGACTAGTGAAAGGTGTTCAATGGTTGAAGTTTTTTGTTTTGTTGCAAATGTATCTGAAGGATTCCAAGATGTATTCTCATGCTTAAGGAAGTGTGTTGTGGATTTTACATGTCATCTTCTTGTTGGGAAGTGTGTACATCAATGTTCATTTGTTTTTTCATTAGTTTTGGCTGACCTGGTGTTTACACTTCATTCGAAGAATAAAATTTAATTAAGGAAGTGTATGGTTGTTTTGAGATATTATTTTTTTGATCCTAAATTTTTTTTTTTACTTGTCCACTGGGAATTTTGAGTTGTCAACCTAGTTTGAATCTATGAAATGAGGTATTTGTGGTTGACCTTGGAGAAAGTTTCTAAGGTTGAGGATGGTTTAAAAGAAAGTTTAATTGTGAATAATTGTATGACAGTGTGATGCAAAGTGACAAAAGTGAGCCACAAATCATAAGAGAAGAAGTGTTTGTGTGAGTGAGTTGTGATATAAGTTCATTGTGTTGAAGGTAGTGAGCTAAAGGTTTTTGTAATTTTGCAAATGTGCTAATTTTTGTGGTGGATCTTTTTGTTCTTTTTTGTATCTGTAGGAAGTGAGCCTCCCTATTGAAAAATGAGTCCTTTCTATTGATAGTGAGCCCCTTTTGTAGGAAGCAAGCCTCCCTGTTGAAAAATGAGTCCTTTCTATTGATAGTGAGTCCCTTTTGTAGGAAGCGAGCCTTTGTACTTGGATAGTGAGCCCTTGGCAGTGAGCCTCTATTTTATAATCTTTATATTGTGAGTTAACCCTCACCATGGTTTTTCCCTCATTGGGTTTTCCACATAAAAATATGGTGTTCATTGTGTTGATTTACTTTATGTTATTTCTGTTTATGCTCTTACTTAATAACAAAATAGTGTGGTTGTGGAATTAATAAGTATTGAATTTTTTAAGTTTGAAATTTGTGACAACTCATTCACTCCCCCCTCTCAGTTGTCCTGCACCTATTTAACACATCATTTTTGTTTTCTTTTGAATTTGGAAAAATTCATGCCATCTTCCATAGACCAAAATTTGAAGTATTCATCTTTGGGAGAGCTTTACATTTAAAACATTGACCTTACCTTCTCCGATTCAGTAATTTCTCCATAGTTACAATGTTTATTAGTAAGTAATAATTTGTGCATCTTTTTCTAAGATATGTTGTTTTTCATGTATTTTTAAGATCTTAAAGATAATATCTATGTTTGCAGTACATTAAAGGCTTGTGAGAATGTGCATTGCTAATAGATTTTACGAAGGTACTCTGTTCAAAAAATTCATCTTTCAACACACTCATGAACGAGCTATTAATTTATTCAGCTATTGTCCTTTGGAGGAAAATACAGTCTTTTCCACTGTGGAAATTGTAAACTATAGATAATTCATAGATATTTCAAGCTTAGGCCTAGTATAATAAGCCAAACTTAATTGGATTTGAAGAAACCCTATTTTAAAAAATATATATTTTAGGCTAAAACCTTGGAATACTTTCAACATTTTTTTATATTTCATGTAATATACTATCCATCTACAAATTTATCAATCTAATAATCAATATCTTAACATTTGTTGATATTTCATGTAACATATTCTCTATCTACAAATTTATCAATCTAATAATCCACATCTTAATGTTGTTGGACTACTCATAATATGGATATATGCTATCAGTGTTTCAAAATGTCATGAATTTTGAAGTTACCATGTTTGGTGCTTCTTCTTACATTATATTCCAAAGAATCAAACCTATTACATTTTAAGAGGCATGAAACTTAAAGTATACATGGTTTCATTCAACATTCTATGGGTTCTTTCTTGTTGAAAATGGATACTATAACGCCCCTCCCAGAAGAGCTTAGAATAAATAAGTAATTTTGATAAAGATCTCTAAAATAAGTGTTGAAAAATATAAATACTATTAATGCACGATAACAAAAAAAAATTGTGATATCAAAAAAATAGATAAAACGAATGAATTGGTCACACTATGGTTTGGAAACTAAGATGAGATGTAGAAGACCCAAATTCAAACCTCAGAGTGCATAAATCCCTTGACTACATGGCCATATTAAACTTGAAAGTTTAGCACGAGAAATTTAAAAAATAGAAATATTCATATCTTCCTCAGTACAATAAAAATCTGAAAAAGGAAATTTTCCAATGTCAAGAAATGATAAACACAAATACAAAATCTCAACTTTCCAGAGGCATGACTTCTTTTTTAATCATTTGTTTGCTAGTTCTTGTTAAATAACAACTAAAATGAGGCATCACCACCCAAAAGAGCTAAGCTCAAAATTTGTTCAGCATAAGTCCTTTGCATGTATGGATGTGTTGATTTTGGGAGTTTAACCAATCAAAATAAACATGTCCATGAGAAAAATGCTCTAGCGGTTTTTGTGAAGGGAATAATTTAAAAGTTTAGTCCAATAAAGTTTTAAAATATAATAGAAAACTCTCAATATCTCATAGAAAAAGTATATCCTATGTCAAAAAGAAATGATTATACTATACAAAAGTATTATGTTAAATCCTAGATTACAAAAGGGCTTTCTTTATACTGGTGTACAATAAATTTGAGAGTTTAACCCAAAGAATCTCACATGAAACTAAAAAAAAAATTCAAGGTCTCATATCTTCCTAAGTGAGACTAAATAACAAAAAACAAAAAAATGTGATAGGAAAGGACGAAAAATTAAAAATTAGAACAGACAAACCCCAAGGTCTCATAGAAAGAGAATATCCTCCACCAAAAAAAATGCTTATGTTCAAATCATTAATTAGAAAAAACCATCTCATATATTGTTTTATACATAAGTAATAATTTGTGCATCTTTTTCAAAGATATGTTGTTTTTCATATATTTTTTAAGATCTTAAAGATAATATATATGTTTGTAGTACATTCAAGGCTTGCAAGAATATGCTTTGCTAATAGCTCTTAGGAAGGTACCATTTTTAGAAAATTCATCTTTCAACACACTCATGAACAAGCTATTAATTTATTCAGCTATTATACTCTTGAGGAAAATATGATGAGGGCCACACCGCCCAAACCCACAAAAATCACAACAACAGATAACATCACAGAAGATGTGAGACAAAAAAAGGACTCACTTTCAATTATTTTCAAAAAATGAAATTACATATTCAAAGTTTACATGCTACAGCCTCACGGGCTTGATTCAATACAACAAAATCAACTCTTAAAAGAAAATCTACTAGTCGGAGCCACAATCTGCACTATTAGAGCCACCTCCTACAACCCCCACTTAACCCTTTTTTATTTTCCTCAATAACCATCCTAGAATGTTCTAGAAAGTTCAAATTTCCCCTTTTTGTTTTGGCGCCAAAAATCCCATCTATTGTTTACTGGCCTAGAATTTTTTCTTATGAAATTCACTTTTTAGAGGACCAACTTCGCAAGGCCATAACTTTTGATCGTGGTGTCTAATTTTCTATTATTGCATATTGTTGGAAAGATCTTGATGAGCTCTACAACACTTGAACCCATCGTAAGTTGGTTTGACCACTTTTTGAGTTGTTTTGAGGCCTCTAAAGTTTTATATCCGAATTTTAAGTTGCATTGGATAAATTTCATAGGACAAAAACTTTAATTTCTCTCAAACTGTGTAGAGTATTGAGGTGATTCTTTCATGTTCGGAAATGTTTTTCACCTTGGCTCCTTGGGGTAAATTTTCATGTCCATACAAGCCCATTTTGGCCGACTTACTAAAACTAGTAAGTGCCCATTTTTTTCTATTTTTGTTGCCTGGTAGTCTCATACCCCTTAAGTGCCATCATGGGACTTAAGACAACTAAAGAAAATAAATAATTTTTTTTTGGGTGATGCAAGATTTCCCTACACCGTTGGATGTTCCTGCATCAAAATAAAGTCTTTTCCACTATGGAAACTATCAACTATAGATATTTCATAGATATTTCAGGCTTAGTCCTAGTATAATAAGCCAAACTTAGTTGGCTTTGAAGAAAATTCACTAGAAAAAATAGATATTTCAAGCTAAAATATTGTAATACTTTGAACATTTGTTTATATTTCATGTAATATATTCTCCATCTACAAATTTATCAATATAATAATCTACATCTTAACATTTATTGATATTTCATGTAATATATTGTCCATCTACAAATTTATCAATCTAATAATCCACATCTTAACATTTGTTGATATTTCATGTAATATATTGTCCATCTACAAATTTATCAATCTAATAATCCACATCTTAGTGTTGTTGTACTACTCATAATATGGATATATGATATTTGTGAACATTCATAATGTCATGAATTTTTAAGTTACCATGTGTTGGAATATGTTGTCATTGATGTAAAAAGGGAAAATAAAGAAAAGGAGTTTGTTGGCATGATGACAAAAGATGGATGAGAAAGTAGTGGTCCTGATGGTGAATTGAGTGGCAAATTTGTGATGGTTTATTAGAGAGCTTTCCATAAAGGTATTGTGTAGGGTCAGAGGATGTATAACATGTCCAAAAATGAATTTTGTTTTCTTACAAACAAAATTAGGGTTCACTAATTAAACCCTAGAGTTGCAATCATGGCATCCTCAAAATGTTCTATTTTGATGTTGACTTGGTATTGGTGGTTGTTTGTTGCATTATTTGCAACTTATGTCTTGATACATTACCATCAGTTCAGCAAAAGTGAATAGAGTCGTAGAGTTCCAAGTTTTCCTAACCTATGTCGCGAGGTTCTAAAGTTTCATAACCTCCTGACTTAGCAAAATAGCTAATGGAGTGATAAGGAAGAAGGCTCTCTTTGTTATCGACATGTTGTGGGTTTTCAAAAGTTAACAACCTCTAACAAAGAGGTTCTTAATTTTATATTTCTAGTGACTAAGCGATAAGTAGTAAGGAAGCACTCCATGTGGGACCCAGCCATAATGACAATGCAAGCACGTGGCATGTTGGGATTGAGAAAATGGTAATACACATCATTGTTGTGGATTACAGAGTTGTGACATGGAGATGATGTCGATACATGACGAGAGAATGTGGATCCCACATTGGAATGATGTATTGGGTGTTGTTGTTTTCATTGAAGTGACTTAGGCATTTCAAAGGTAGTTTCATAGGTTCTCTTTATTGTCAGTGTGTCATGGGTTTTCATAACTTCATAACCTCTAACAAGAGGTTATGAGGTTCAATTTTTTAGTGACTAAGCAATAAAAGTGTAATGCTAACTATGGAACCTAGTAAAGTGAACATGGCGTAAGTAGAGAATGGTGGAGATTAATCCACGGTGAATGGATATTGACCATCAATGAAGATGGTGGGACCCAGCAAAGAAAGAAGTGAAGGTGACGATGGTGAATGATAACATGTGACAACAAGTAGTGGAAGAATATTTCATTGAAATTACCAACTCACGTCATTATTGTGAGTTGTGTGGTGATGATGTGGATGACAGATGGCAACAACCTGCAAACCTTGTAAGGTTTGTGTGGGCTCGATATCAGAGCTTGAGGGGATAACAGACTTTGGACGTGTGTCCTAGTGGACCTCGGATATGGCAAGTGATCTATGAAGGAGACTAGAAACGAAGATCAATAGGTAGAAGATCCATCAATCAAGATGGAAGGATTTGAAGAAGGTTGATCCAAAAATCATAATTTAAGATTATTGTGATGCAGTGTGATTACAATGGTTATGTGATCAACAATGGAGATCAAAAGGTGATTGATCCAACAGTGATCATCAGTTGGTGGAGATTGACAGTGCATGAATAAAGGTATTTGATCTAATGGAAAAGTTGAAAGATATGATGATGAATGAGAGTCAATGGATCATGTCATGAAGAAGATCAATGACCCAAATTTGAATACAGTAATAAAAAATGGCTAACTCGATGTGAAGAGTGTTTCTTCTGGTAGTAGACACAATGGAAGGAGTTAATTTTTCTAGCTGCACCAAGCGACTAATTAAATGAAGATTTGATCTTCAAGGTGGTGGAAGAGATTATAGAGGTGATCCAGATCACATCAGGTTGATTGAACAGGAGAATGCATTTAATACATATTTGATTCTAGGGTTTCACGAGTTGTTGTTTTTGGCAAACCTTTTGAGATAGAATTTAATATTGTGAGGCTCAATGCACAGGTATGGTGTAGAGAAATATATGTGGTAAACCCTAATAGGTGAATGAGATCAAATAAGATTGGATGAATAGAAGAATGCATTGAATGCATAATTAGTTTTGAGGGTTTGAAAAAGAGAATGAGGAAAATTCTTTGTAATGAAATTAAATGTGGAATTATCTCAATGTAGGGGTAGAGTGACAATGAAGATATCTAATAGACCCTACCAGATGAATTAATCATGAGCTAGATAGTGGTGTGTGGCTTGAGGAAAAGGTATCTTGCTGGTTTGCAAGCTAAGGAAACCCTAACATAAGATTTGTGAAGATTGGAATGGTGGTGAGAATCTTAAGGTTGAGATTGTAGATCGATGGAGTTAAAAAAAATGAAGATAATCTGAGAATAGTTGGAGAAGTTGTATCTATTGTATGTGTGTGAGGTTTTCAAGTGCACAAGGTGTTTAACAAAAGTATGTTCACTGTGCATGTAGTAGAGGTAGAGAGAGAAGAGAGTGTATAGCGCAGATGTATGAGACACTGCAAAAAGGGAATCCAGATCAGAGCAACAAGATAGAACAGTGATTGTTCTATGTGTAGAGGAGAGGGAAAATTAGAGGGTGTGTGTTGATGAGAGTGTAGAATCAACAACATAAAGTAAGTTGCAGTAAGTGCAACAATGTATTGTATGTATTGATGAATCTCAGGTTTTGTAGAACCAAGTCTATGCATATTTGAGATTGTTCTTATTATATTGTGTTGTGGCTCATAACAGGGGGTTGTAGTCTCCTTGAAGTTGTGGCTTCTAAATTTGGGTGTTGTTGCTTCCTTGAAGTGGTTGCTTCTAAATTAGGTAGTTGATGCATCCTCAGGTTGTAGCCCTAAAATCATTGTAATAGAGATTTGGATTGTGACCCTGGATTTGAGCAGTAGACTCAAGCAGGCTTTTTCACCATGGTTTTTCCCATATTAGGTTTTCCACCTATATATGGTGTTATGTGATGTTTTTGTGTGCATGTGTATTTTTGTATCACATGATTAATATCTACACATTAAGGGTTAAAGAAAGTAGTCTGTACAAAAGGTTTTAAAAGCTAAATTTTTAATATCTACTAATTCACCCCCCTCTCAGTATATCATTGTGTTCCAACACTATGTTTGGTGTTGCTTCTTGCATTATATTCCAAAGAATCTAACTTGCCACATTTTAAGAGGCATGAAAATTAGTATATATCGTTTCATTCAACATTCTATGGGTTCTTGTTGAAAATGGATACTATAATGCCCCTCCGAGAAGAGTTTAGAATAAATAACTAATTTTGATAAAGATCTCTAAAATAAGTATTAAAAAATATAAATGCTATTAATGCACAATAACCAAAAAAAAATGTGATATCAAAAAAAGAGATAAAACAAATGAATTGGTCACACTATAGTTTGGAAACTGAGATGATATGTAGAAGACCCACATTCAAACCTCATAGTGCATAAATCCCTTGACTACATGGCTTATTATACTTGGAAGTTTAGCACGAGAAATTGGAAATATAGAAATATTCATATCTTCCTTAGTACAATAAAAATATGAAAAGGAAATTTTCCAATGTCAAGAAATGATAAAAACAAATACAAAATCACAACTTGCCACATGCATGACTTCTTTTTTAATAATTTGTTCATTATTTCTTGTTAAATAACAACTAAAATGAAGCATCACCACCCAAAAGAGTTGAGCTCAAAATCTATTTAGCATAAGTCCTCTACATGTATGGATGTGCGGATTTTGGGAGTTTAACCAATCAAAATAAACATGTCCATGAGACAGATTCTCTAGCGGTTGTAGTGAAGGGTAGAATTTAAAAGTTTAGTCCAATAAAGTTTTAAAATGGAATAGAAAATTCTCAATACCTCATAGAAAACGTATATCCTATGTCAAAAAGAAATGCTTCTACCGTGCAAAAGGATTATGTCGAAACTTGGATTAAAAAAATGATTTTTGTATATTGGTATAATAAATTTGAGATTTTAACCCAATGAATTTCACATAAAACTAGGAAAAAAATTCAAGGTCTCATATCTTCCTAGGTGAGACTAAATAATGAAAAACAAAAAATTGTGACAGGAAAAGAAGACAAATAAAAAATTAGAACAAAAAAACCCCAAGGTCTCATAGAAAGAGCATATCCTCCACCAAAAATAAATGCTTATGTTCAAATCATGGATTGGAAAAAACCATCTCATATATTGTTTTATCAGTAAGTAATAATTTGTGCATCTTTTTCAAATATATGTTGTTTTTCATATATTTTTTAAGATCTTAAAGATAATATCTATGTCTAGAGTACATTCAAGGCTTGTGAGAATGTGCTTTGCTAATATCTTTTAGGAAGGTACTATGTTCAACAAATTCATCTTTCAGCACACTCATGAATAAGCTATTAATTTATTCAACTATTGTACTCTGGTGGAAAATACATTCTTTTCCATCATGGCAACTATCAACTATAGATATTTCATAGAGATTTCAAACTTAGGCCTAGTATAATAAGCAAACTTAATTGGCTTTGAAGATACCCCATTGAAAAAAATAGATATTTTAGGCTAAAAGCTTGTAATACTTTCAACATTTGTTTATATTTCATGTGATATATTCTCCATCTACAAATTTATCAATCTAATAATCCACATATTAACATTTGTTGATATTTTATATAATATATTTTCCATCTACAAATTTATCAATCTAATAATCCACATCTTAACATTTGTTGATATTTCATGTTACAATATTCTCCATCTACAAATTTATCAATCTAATAATCCACATCTTAATGTTGTAGTGAAGGACATATTTTAAAAGTTTAGTCCAATAAAGTTTAAAAATAGAATAGAAAAGTCTCAATATCTCATAGAAAAAGTACATCCCATGTCAAAAGGAAATGATTCTACCATGCAAAAGGATTATGTCAAAACTTGGATTACAAATAGGCTTTCTTTGTATTGGTATGTATAATAAATTTGAGAGTTTAACCCAAAGAATTTTACATGAAACTAGATAAAAATTCAAGGCCTCATATTTTCCTATGTGAGACTAAATAATGAAAACAAAAAATTATGATAGGAAAAGAAGAAAAATTAAAAATTTGAACAAAGAAACCCCAAGGTTTCATAGAAAGAGCATATCCTCCACCAAAAATAAATGCTTATGTTCAAATCATGGATTAGAAAAAACCATCTCAGTTATTGGTTTATCAATAAGTAATAATTTGTTCATCTTTTTCTAAGATATGTTGTTTTTCATATATTTTTTAAGATCTTAGAGATGATATGGGTAAACCCACAAAAGTGTTTTACAATTCTAGTGAGGAAGGGAAAGTTGCAAAAAGCAATCCCATGCAAAAAAAATTAGTTTTTGGGGGTTCAAACGAACTTTTGGTTTGAGCGAACCCAAAGGGGGTTTGCTAGAACCTCCTTCAAGTGAACCCATTAAATGTTGGGTCCCACATTTCTCAGAAAAATAAGCAAAGAAAATGGTTGTAGAAAGAGGGTTCACTCAAACTCCCTTGGTTTTCTTGAACCCCCCTAGTTCCCTTGAACCCCCCTAGTTCCCTCGAATCCCCCTTTTCCCCCTTCTCCCCCGCTGGCACCAAAAAAATCCATAATTTTTCCCTTCAAAGCTCGAGTTGAGGATGAAAATGGAGGAGACTTCATAAACCCAACTATATGATGGTAGTCCTCAGAACGAGCTATCCAACAAATATAATTTTAATATGTTTTGGTTTTATTAAGTATTTGTTTTTTTAGTTTGATTAAACGTAGGTTTTTCACTCAAAATCAAGCTCTCTATTTTGCACATGTGGAAAAATAGCAAATTATCAAAACAATGTTTTGAAAAATATGAGTGCACTAGATATTGAAGTCCTTGATCCAACAAAAAAAAATGAATTTCAATACATACAAAAAAAGTTATGTTGTATACAGTCTTCCTATGTATGAATTGTAATTGGTTTGACTTTGAAACTTGATTAAGGAAAAAATATTCAATAAAACACTATGAAACCAATTGGAAGCACTAGATATCATAGTTACAAATCTAAATTTGAAAAAATATAATTTTATCCTTCATGGAAAAAAGGTTACATTGTATATGGTGAGCATCACTCCTTAAAAAATGGTGTTTACTGAAAAAACTAGTTTTCAAAGGAGATGGAAGAAGAAGTGCAATATGACTCCAAAATTTTTAAAAAATATATATTTAGAATCTATAGACAAAATTTTACAAATCACTAGTTTGCATCATCTTCAAATTCCTCACGGTTTAGTTGCTATAGGTGCCCAAAAGTGAATATTTAGTTAGAAAAAATCAGTTCAGTGCCCAATTTGGCCAAAAATTGTAAACCAGTATTGTGGGATTACCCATATCTATGTCTACAATGCATTCAAGGCTTGCAATAATGTGCTTTGCTAATAGATTTTAGGAAGGTACTTTGTTTGTCAATTCATCTTTCAACACACTCATGAACAAGCTATTAATTTATTCAACTATTGTACTCTAGAGTAAAATATAGTCTTTTCCACTATGGCAACTATTAACTATAGATATTTCATAGATATTTCAAGCTTAGGGTTTGAATGTCCCTGCTGCTCTCCTTCTTAATAGAAAGCGGCTCCCTATGAAGCTTCTCGAGCTCACAATGAATGGATTTGTGAAAGAAAAGAAACACCAAAATGGGCGACTTCAGCGCAAAATGGTGCACATAGTCCCCTCTCAAAGAACCCCCTACTACAATTGTTGGTGCCAGTAGGAACTGTGCATACTACTGATGAAGGCCTGTTAATGGAGTTGCCATATGACTGACCAAAAATCACAACATGCCTTAGATAAAAGATAAAAAGAATTCTCTGCCATACGATAAAATGCATTCCTGTAGATTTAGAATCTCTTATTAGCCCATATTTATTGCTACAATTTTTGGTTATTCTTCTTTACAAGAATTAATAGCCTGAACAACCACCATGCAATTTTTTCTTCCTTTTCTATTTTAAGGACTACCTACCTTGTATTTGTGTTACATTTTTTTTACCCCAAGGTAAATGCAGTGAAATCACAAGTTACAATGGTTACGTGGATTCATCGTGTGGTTGTCATGGATTCAATTTGTTTATGTGACCATACTATCCAAAATCAACGAGTGGCCCAAAAACTACCCTGAAAAACATGTGAAAAAAAGTGTTTTTTTCCTACCATGCCAAAAAATCTTCCCATATTGCTTAAAAATTTTAGACCAATAATATTGATGATAAATAATTTTCAAAAAAAAAGAGGTTAAAGAAATTGGATCTCTACTTTATAAAAGATAAATATGAAAATAATAATAATTTTTAAATGAATTTACATAACAAAATTTGTACATTTGATTGGATACAAAACAAACTAATAATAATTGTTTAAACATATCGTAGGCACTATAGTTCTCTGCCAAGGTAGGAACTAATAATTACCATTGATTATTTAATTTGTTTATTATCCTTTTTCACCTTCAATAAAATAAACTTATTCATTTAAGCCACTTTTCATCCCACAAGTAAATAATTAAAATAATTATTTATTTCCTTTTCACTTATTCCCATTTATGAATTAAACCATTATTTAATTCCAAAAGTCAACTTTCCTCCATAAATCAAATAATTGCTATTATTATTTGATTTTCCAACTACCTCTTTTTCTCCACCATTGATTTAATTATTTTCAATTAAATCCCAACCCTTCATTTCAAATATTTCCTTAGTTTTGACCTAATGTTTCCCTAACCCTAATTCTCCTCATCACATTGAATTATATCCTTTGATCTTAGGGATTTATCAACTTTTAATCCTGACCATCCATTTCAATTTCACGTTCTTTGAAAAGGGTATCTCTCTAGTAATTTTTATTCACACACAACATACTTGAGAACTCTGAGTACTTGAGCATACAATACTTCAATGTATTTCTTATCTTAGGCATATGTTATAGTTGTACTTCAATTTGTGGGAAATCATACAATTTGCAACAAGATGGAGAAGGTCAATAGAGGTCAATCAATGGAGGCTTGAAGACTAGGTGACTTTGTTTCTTGTTTTTTATGCTTTTGGTTTCCTTTGTGCTCTATTGTTGATTGGGGTTTAATTTATTATGCTATTTGCAATTAATTTGAAAATTTCTCCCTAGTTACATTTGGTGAACCTGACGTGAAGGGCATCACACTTCAAGCATACATAGCTCAATGTGTTTCTATTTAATCTAAATTTCGTTCTTTTTTGATATAGCTCCTCACTTGTTGTATTTAAACTTTTCCCCCAACTTGATATAGTTCCTAATATGATTTGGAAACTACATGTGTCAGTTTGATCATTCGGTACTATATTTGCTTGTTGTTTTATTTTAAAAGCTCTTGAAGTTATTTAACAAATCTATTTTGTGTGTATTCCATAGTTATTACATACCATGAGACCACGCTTTGCAGATACAAAGTCTCTTTGGACTGGCTTATATTGATTGGTAGAAGTTTTTTATACATTTCTGGTGTCATATGATACTATTGGCAGACATTCATTAATCTATGTAGATTCGATGACATTTATTAAAGATCTCTTTGGATGGGCTTACATTGATTGGCATAAGTTTTAATACATTTCCGATGTTGTATGATGTTGTTGGTGGAAATTCATTAATCTCTATAGATTTGTCAGCATTTATTGAAGATTTTTGCCAACCTTTTCCAAAATTTTGGCTCCCTTCAAACCTCCGCTCGCAGAATTCTCTCCTCCCATTAGCATTGGTTTGGCCAATGTTTTTTTTATTCACCATCCGTTTTCTATAGCCTGCATGTATCTTCCATTGGGTTTAATTCTTGTTAAGGTCCTTTTGTATCTTGTTGGTGAAAAGTTTTTAAAATAAGATCTTCCTTCTATCGGTATTCCTAAGGAGTTCTCTTGCAATGAAGTTAGTTCACTTTCTCTTATATGCTAGATGATTATGTGCTCGATCTATTACCATTGTACTAGAGATTGTCATTATTTTTTATGTTCAAATCAATATTCTTTCTCCTTTATGTGTCATTTGGTACTAGGAGTGTTGTATAAACAAAGCCAATTTCCTTTTGAGCGGTTATGGGATTTCAGATTGAGCAAAATAATGGTAATTTTTGGTGAGAATGCTCATCTTCCTTTCTTGAAATAGTGAAATCATTCAGAAATAGAAGTTTGCTTTCATCATTTCTCATTTAATAAGGGAACATTTATTAGCATGTAACGGTTACTCCTTTTTCTTTTCTGTCTTTTTCTTAGAATTTGAAATTTCTGAGGATGATCTTATTGTAAATGTTGGTTGTCTCTACTTAAATCTGCAAACAATCTAATCTTTTTTCTCAAATCTACAAATAATTGTTTGACTGATATTTTCATGCCAGTTTCACAACCCTCAATCACATTTCCCAAGGCATCGATTGCTTCTCCCAGTGAAAGAGATGGTTAAACAAGGTATTATTTGGCATGTATTATGCAAAAAACTGTTGTTCATCTCTTTCAAAACAACAATCAATCGGGTGCCTCTATGAAAAATTTTGTATTGCAACACCATCCACCAAAACAAATGGCATGCTACTTGCAGCTTTCGACGACTTCTACTGCTCTTCATGGTTTGCAGCTTCTCTGAAACATCTATAACATCAAAGGATTGTCATGGGTGACAGTTGACTGGAAGTGCATTATTTTCATTTGATTTAGTTTAGGTTTAACTTTAAACTTTAGATTTTAATTTTAATTTAGTCTAGATTTTTTTTATGATTTTAATTTAGTTTAGATTTTTATTTAGCTATGTTTAGATTTATACTTTTGTTATTTAAATTTAATTTAGGTTTTAAATTTATATTTTTAATCTATATTTTTTATTTAGATTTTTGATTAAATTTTAGATTTTTAATCTAGATTTTAATTTAGATTTGATTTAGATTTTTAATTAAATTTTAGATTTTTAATTAGATTTTTAATTTAGATTTTTAATTAGATCTTTAATTAAAGATATTTAATATATTTTTTTTGTTAGATTTTTAATTTAGATTAAATTTTAAATTTTAGATTCTTAGATTAATTTTAGATTTTTTAGATTTTTAGATTAGAGTATTTTTTCTTAATTTTAGTTCTCATTCTTATTAGAATAACTTAAATTAAGATCAAATTTAGTTTAAATTTTGAATTTTTTTCGCAATTTATTTAGATTAAGGTTTTCTTTAATTTAGTTTCATTTAGATCTTTTAATTTTGTTATATTTGATTTAATGGTTTTTTTTTTTTTCGAGTTTAATTTTGATTTTTGTGATTAATCTTTGACCCTTTTTTTGCACGTTCGAGTGTTCAAGATTTGAAATTTAAAACATAAACTTTCGTTTCTCAAAGATTGGAGGTTAAAACTACTAATCATTCTTTAGAGGGCTCCTCCTTTAGTTTTCTTTATCTTAAGTTCCTTTTTCACATAGACTGATTAGTGGGCCTAAAAAGAACTTGAGTGTTTGATTTGACATTATAAGTCATGTTAAAATTTACTAGTTCTTGCATTGTCTTGTGGTTTTCATTTTGTTTCTAGGTGCATATGCTCTTCTCTCACACCATTTGGCAATCTTGAGAATCATAAACACTTTTGTACATTTTGCACAACCACCCACACATTTGGATCTAGAATTAAAATGAACCCTCATGCGAGTGTGAGATAAAGGTATTGTGTATGCTTTTTCCTCACACTTTGTATGATCTTGGAGATCAAAAACAACATACTTGTTGGGTATGTGTAGGATCATCATGGAAAAAATAGGCCCTTAAGTGGTGAAAAATTTAGAAAAATCAAAGTTAGGCAACTTGACGTAAAAAATTGAATAAGTTATCTATATTATTTCAAAAATATGTAAGAATAGAATTTGTAGCAAATTGAATGTAGTTTCTAAAATACTAGGTTTATTTTTAAAAAAATATATCTATTTGGTGAAAATTTGAAATTTCAATGTAGTACTTAAATTTCAGGGAAAAAATAAGTAGGTGTTTATCTGACCACCCTAACCACAATAAAATGATAATATTTTTTATAAGATTTTAGATATAAGTAGAGGACTCATGTCTCGATGTGATGCATATTTTTTTGTAATTTTTTTCCAAGTAAATAATTAATTAACCTATCAATCAAGACTTTAGTCGCAATTCAAATAGAAAATGAATAATAATAATTTATTAAATTCAAAGTAAAGCATAATTTATATTGGTGGAAAGCTAAAAATATTCTTTAAAAACCCTTTTTGTTTCATCAATTTTTTGGTAAAAAAAAAGTTGTTAGCCACATACCCATCATATCACCACTTTTTGGCCCATCATGATCCTACACATACCCTATATTGCTTTTGTTACCTTTATAGGGGCCTGCCTCATAAGAGGAAACAAATCCAACTAGTTTTTCGCTTGGGATAGTATATAAAAGGATAAGACTAAATTGTCAAGTCCTCATGGCAGTCTTTTCCCTTGCCGTATAATGTCACTCAAAATAGGGTACCTATTGTAAACTGTATAAGGGTCCCTAGTATAGTGATTAAAGCCTTAAGTCACTTGTTGGATGCTTGTGGGGAGCCATGTCCCCAAGTATTCACTAAGAACCTTTTTTTTAGTGGCCAAAATATTTTTTCACTTGCTAGTGTAAGAATGGGCATTTTGAAGTCACCCCACATTTTCATCATTCATGTGTAGAGGCAGAGATTTTCCTTTGGGAAATTGAGACTTGGTGTGTCTGAGAAGTGAGTGTTGTGGAGGGGAGTGAGTTCCTTCAAGTTTCAAGTTGTCTTCCTTGTTTGGTTGGTTGGATAAATCCAAGTAGGGATCTAGCAAGTGGTATCTCTTGAGAAGCCTAGGGTTGTACAAAGTACTTTCAAAGTGTTTTCCCTTTCACACCAAGATCAAATTCAAGATTATTGTGTTTTATGTGTGTGTATTTCAAAAAAACAAGCAAACAAGACTTACACTTGAAAATTTCAACACTTCACAGTTTCAGACCAAACAACATTTTCAAGCAAAGCAGTCAAAATTAGGTCAAACTTTTGCAAACCTTTGAGATCCATTTTTAGACCAACTTCTTGTTGTGATTCCTATTTAAAACTATAAACTTTCTTAATTCACCTTACATATCATCATTCCATTATTTGGTCACCATTTTAGGTACCGTAGTATCCTCATTACTTGCATATACCAACATCAGATTAGGCTAATTTTTTTAGAATTTTAGGCCTAACACCTTGTGGATTTCCATGTTTGCAAGGATAATATTCCTTCTAGAAGATGAGTTGTCCTTCTAGAACTTATCTCAAGATTTAATAATTTCCTAGATAGGGTTCACATGTTGTTAGATCACTACACATGACAACATCTCATGCATCTTAGGTTTTCACTCTTGCCTATATAATTAGGAAATCTCTTCATTTATAACATATCATATCAATCAAATATCAATCTATGTTCTAATGTTGTAGATCAATTGTAATCTCTCTTTGTAGCCCTTAGTTGCAACACTTTATGTGTGGTGTATTTTCTCTTGGCAAGATCCTTTGAAGTGTGCACAACTTCATTGGATGATTCATCATCCATCATTTCAACATGATATCAGAGCATGCTGAATTCTAACATGGTATCAAAGTAGGTGATATCATCTTCTGGGGGGCTATATAGTCTCTCTATTTCCTCCCTATGGGGGGGCTATTATATTGTATCCATGTGATAAATGGTGTCCTTGGGGGCTATTTGGGAGTCCTCCATCCTTCCCATCCTATCTCACATTTTTTGCATTTTCATATCCCTTTTGGAGAGGGGTTTTGTTCCCACTAGGTTTTCCCGTTTTCTCTGGTTGTGGGATATTTTTTCATCTTTTCAGATGTAAATGGGTACCTAACATGGCCTCATAGTTGGGACCCATCATCATCATCATCATCATCATCATCATCATCATCATCATGTTTGCATAATCATTGCATTTTCCTCCCTAAGTTGAACTTATGGGGGTTTGTTAGTGATTCAGAGCTAGGAGGATTCAAAAAAATATCTCACAAACCTTTAACAATAATTCAAAGCAATATTTGTATAACACATGTTATTAGGCATTCTATATCACATTGGAAACATAACTATGGCAAGTCCACAATTTAATGCAATGAACAATCATTAATAACTTCCACAAAATAATTGATGAATCCAATCACTCTGGTGATATTAAATAGAGCATAGTTATAGACCTTTCCTCTAATCTTTATGAAGACCTAACGGTGGAAAATAAATTTATTGCATTTTTCCCAAAACTGGAAATGCTAGGTATGGTTTAGACTTTCCCTCACAAAAATGGTCATAACATATTCAAATCTTAATGAAATTTTATGGGACTTGAAGCAAATGAAATTATATTCACATGGAAAAAAAATAAAACTGGTTTTAGATCCAAAATATAGACTTTACAATCTGTACCATCACATTTTTTAGACTGTAAATTCTGCACAATATTGTTAGAATAGCGCAGTCTCACCAAAAATAGTCATATCTTCCAAAAAACTCAATAAAATTCAATGGGACAAAAATAATTGGAAACTAGAAATATATATATTTCCACCCATTTATTATAATCCATTATTTGAGTCCATACTAGGCCATACAAAACACAACTTCATCCTGGAAACAATGTAAAAATCAGAAAATACACACAAAATTTGAGGTTGCTATTCATCAAACTTAAAAAAATAATGTCTCCAACCCCCCAATTCGAGTTTTGGAGGGTGTCTTTATAAATTTACAACCAAAAAAAACTATTTTCAACCAAATTTTGATTATTTTGTTGACAAAACATCTTAATGACACTTCATCTACTTAATTTTGTAGTTTTGATAATTTTTACAATATGGAACAACTTTAAACATTATTTGAGAAATGACTTAAAATATGACTTCTTGAGACTTAAAAACCTCTAAAATGGTTTGGTAAACCTTATTATAAGACCCAATATAGAAAATAAAGCAACTATTTACAAATGGGCTCATGGAGGCAAGAAATCAAACAAGTGCTCTTGCACCAAACAGTGTAATTAAATTAATTAAATCAACCATAGAATCTATGAAGCAAGAGGAGATGAAAAAGATGCCCCCCATAAAAGGAAATGATATGATGATAGAATCTATAAGTCGTGTATCTCGATGCCGATGCCAACCTATAACTAAAACTACTCCATGGGAACAAGTACCATCAAGATTCTAAAACATTAACCATAAAAACATGGCCCTCAAACTGAAATGGATTTGAACCAATGTGGATCAATAACCATAGGCTCTTAGTCTAAATTGTGAACTGATACTAACCAAAATGTGTCCAGCTAAGCAAGATGAGGCCAAAAGAAACAATAGAATCCAAATACAACTCATGTGAGTTGTCACCAAAAATGAAGATGAGATGCAAGAAACCTCCCTTGATGGAACTTTATATCAGTTCATTTATTACAATACCCCATGATTGTAAAAGGAGAGCATGCAAAAAACTACAGAGAAAATGCAAACCTAGTGCATGAAACCAAAAACAAGTGCATGCACAAACCAAGGTACACATTTGCCTCCATGATGAAAAATAACCTCAAATTTGTGTAGATGACAAAATCTGAAAAAATGGCCAACACCACTATGAAGTGCTTGAAACTAGCTTTCCATCGATGTCTCATATGCCAAAAACGGACACCGTGGCCAAAAGTTAAGAATTTTTTCAAAAAAGTTGAATTTAGCCTGCAAGAAATGAGTTTTCTAGGAAGAAAGGTTTACTTCTAATTTGATTTCTGAAAAATCTGTTCGCAATGAGTAGACAAAAACAAAAACCCCAAAGTCATTTTTTGATCTAGCAAGTAGAAAATAAAAAAAATACTTTTTTTTAATCTTCAACGAGGAGAAAAATGACATGCATCACTTTTTGTATATACATTTTCTTTAGATCTATGCAAGATATCAAAAATCTAAAAGATACCCAGTTCAAATTTTGACCCTAGCTATGAAACCCATAAATAATTTTTCCTAGAACTAAGTGGAAGCTAGATTTCTAAAGCAAAAAAGTGAAAAAAATGGCTTTAATAAAAAAATTTCGTGCATCCAACAAAACTTTCATGCCAAGATTGATTCCTCATATCTAGGAAGAAGTCTGTAGAACTGAAGATCTGATACCATGTAGGAGTTTAGGTGAACTTCTCAAACACCCCAAAATCACCTGCAAGACAAAATAACTTCCACAAGAGAGAAATGGCAGAAACATCATGATATCATTAAGATGCAAGAATGCCAAATTGAATATGAGATGATTACAAATGTACAAAATGCATTGAATATATAGGCATGAGTGAAAACCTAAAATGCATGAGATGTTGCCAAGTGTTGAAATCACACTACATGTGACAACATGTGAACCCTATCTAGAAATGATAAAAAGATAGAGATAAGTTCTAGAAGGAAAACTCATCTTCTAGAATGAATCTTATCTCCTACAAATAAGGAAGGGGGAATTACCACATTATTAAATGATGTATCTAATTATGCAACCTAGGACTTAAAATATCACCTAAGTAAACTTATTCAAAGTGTAATTAAATAATTAATTACACCAACAAATTTTAGGATAGAAGAACTCTCTATACCTTGGCACAAATTTATCATTTCTTCAACAAAAGATTTTCATTTGACCAATTCACTTTTTAACTTAGTCCTTTTTCATATTGGTGATGATTTCCCACTCACAAGTCTAGTTGGGAAACTCACCTTATCACTCTTTTCACTTGTCCTAAAAAAATGCCAATGCTATATCTTGAGAAGCCTAGGTTTGGACAAAGTACTTTCAAAGTGTTTGACATATCACACTAAGATGAAACTCAAGAAATTATGTTTTATGTTTGTTTCATTCAAACAAACCTTACACTTGAAAGTTGAAACACTTCACAATTTCAAACCAAACAACATTTTCAAGAAAAATAGTCAAAATCAAGTCAAACTCTTGTAAACCTTTGAGATCCTTTTGCAAACCAACTTCTATCTGTGATTCTTGTTTAAAACTATAAACTTGTTCAATTCACCTTGCATATCATCATTCCATTATTAGGTCACCATTTTAGGTACCTTATCATCCTCATTACTTGCATATCCCAACATCAAATTAGGCTACCCTTTTCAGACTTTTAGGCTTGGCAACTTGTGGATTTTAGGATAGAAGAACTCTCTATACCTTGGCACAAATCATTGCTTTAACAAAATATTTTTATTCAAATGACCAATTCACTTTTTAACTTAGTTCTTTTTTATTTTGGTAATAATTTCCCACTCACAAGTCTAGTTAAGAAACTCTACTTGTCACTCTTTTCACTTGTCCTAGAAAATTGGCCAGTGGTATCTCTTGAGAAGCCTAGGGTTGTACAAAGTACTTTCAAATTTTTTTCCATTTCACACCAAGATCAAACTCAAGAAATTTTGTTTTATGTCCGTGTCTTTAAAAAAAAAAGCAAACAAATCTTACACTTGAAAATTGCAACACTTCACTATTTTAGACCAAACAACATTTTCAAGCAAAATAGTCAAAATCAAGTCAAACTCTTGCAAACCTTTGAGATCCATTTTTAGAACAACTTCTTGTTGTGATTCCTATTTAAAACTATAAACTTTCTCAATTCACCTTGCATATCATCATTCCATTATTAGGTCACCATTTTAGGTACCTTATCATCCTCATTACTTGCATATCCCAACATCACATTAGGCTACCTTTTTCAAAATTTTAGGCTTGACACCCTAAGGATTTTAGGATAGAAGAACTCTCTATACCTTTGCACAATTCATTGCTTCAACAAAATATTTTCATTTGACCAAGTCACTTTTTAACTTACCCCTTTGTCATTTTGGTGATAATTTCCCACTCACAAGTCTAGTTGGGAAACTTACCTTGTCACTCTTTTCACTTGTCTTAGAAAAAAGTCCAATGGTATCTCTTGAGAATCCTAGGGTTGTGCAAAGTACTTTCAAAGTGTTTTCCATTTCACACCAAGATCAAACTCAAGACATTATGTTTTACCTATGTCTTTCAAAAAAACAAGCAAACAAACCTTACACTTGAAACTTGCAACACTTCATAGTTTCAGACCAAACAACATTCTCAAGAAAAATAGTCAAAATCAGGTAAAACTCTTGCAAACCTTTGAGATCCAATTTTTGGGAAGAGGTTGTGATTCCTATTTAAAACCAAAAACTTTATCAATTCACCTTGCATATCATCATTCCATTATTAGGTCACCATTTTAGGTATCTTAGCATCCTCATTACTTGCATATCCCAACATCGTGCATTAGGCTACCTTCAAACTTTTAGGCTTGAAACCTTGTAGATTTTAGGATAGAAGAACTCTCTACACCTACACACAAATAATTACTTCAACAAAAAGATTATCATTTAACCAAGTCACTTTTTAACTTAGTCCTTTGTCATTTTGGTGATAATCTCCCACTCACAAGTCTAGTTGGGAAACTCACCTTCTCACTCTTTTCACTTGTCCTAGAAAAAATCCATTTGAAAATCCTAGTTGAGACATTGGTTTACCCTTGGATAGTTAGTGATCCTATTCTTACACCTTTAAAAAGTGTTTAAGCCCTCAAGTTCACTATAGGTGTCCATCACCTTTTCGTCATTTGCATCCTTCATACCACAACATTTTAGACCTAAAAGAGCATTGTGATACACTTTACACTTCATAACATCCAACATGATCATTATAAATTTTAGTCTTGTTGCATAATTATACATCTTCTATCCTTAAGATACCAAAAATTCCAAAACAATAGTTGCATTACATTTAGGAATACCTTTTCAAAAAGAATACCAAAAACATAGTATTAGTCTCATACCTTCCACCTTCATTTTGAGCACATATTATATGGTTGAAACTAGATTGCAAAAGAAACATCGAGAAATGGATCTCTTTCATGACGATGATGACCTTTACAATTACAATAGCACTCTCAACTTTGGAAGTATCACTAATGATCCTCACAATGTGACCGACCTTGAGATTCATGACCATGCCAACTTGAGATCTACGTCTTATAAGAAACAAAAGAAAATAAATTGTTTCAAAAAATTTCTTGTTAAAGACAAAGATGGAAATGTGTTCATAGAAGAAGTAGAGGCTTTCGTACAACATCATAATGTTTCCTCTCTTGTGGATGAAATTTTCATGTTGGACCCTCAATGATATTTGGCCAAACTATTACATGAGGGAGTTAAACTACCTCAATGATTTGATGTCAATACCCTACTTGCAACAACATCACCCAAGGACAACACAGAAAGAAGCCAAGGATAATCTACACCACAACTTACAATTTCCATACCCATTGGAACAAAAAGCCAAAATACCACAGTTCTACCAACACTTCATCCATTTCAGGAACACAATCTATGTCACAGCCCATGATACAATCCACATCAAAACCATTATTCACAACACAACCGTTTAGCTTAGCATTTACTCCCTTTGGGTCATCATCCCGGGACATAGGGGTATCCACATCTAATATCCTTGGTAGACCTAAGGAAAGAAGGGGTCTCATCTAAGGACCTCAATCAAACACAAATAGCATGTCACAAGGTCCTCATGTCAATACAAAAACCTTACAAGGAAAAAACATGAATTCCCCACATAGTCAATGTTGGGACTTAAAATTTCATGTAAATTTTAGGTTCCCATATTGAAAAAGAGGATTTTAACACTCAAAAATTCAAGTGTAAAAGAAATCTCAGGAGCACATTTTGAAAAATTATAATTTTGGATCTGTTCAATTTCAAGCAAAATTACTTTTCAGACATGTTCATTTATCATATGTGAGTGTCTAAGAAATTTTTAGCCTCATACGATCTGCTTTGACAAAGTTTCGAAGCAACAAGTTGATGGGTTTTCAAGAAAATTTGTTGTCAGCATAGTGGAATCTGTTAAAATGGTCAACTTTTAGGGTGAATATTAAGAAAATGGATGATGATAATCACAAATACATTGGTGCCTTCAATTCTCTACACCAAAGTCTACCTCCATGCCAATTTTTAGGGTGTTTGTGTAACACCCCTCCTTTTTTGTACTCTGATAATTAGGCAATGTTTTCTTATGTTATGTTTCGATCGTGTTAACATGTGAATTAATGATGCTTTATGCTTTGATTATGTTAATGATGTTAGCTTTGTCAGTTAGTGATATTGTATTGGTGAAGGGGACGGGGTTGTATCACTCGCTTGTGAGTGCCCTATGATTCTGAGATTTTCCCTTCACGGTGTGTCTGATCATATTATGTATATATGCATGTTCGACATGTTCTTTGTTGCAGGTTGGAAGGTACATGACATTGACTCCACCTAGTTTCCAGGTCTGAGCGTGTCCATTGACCAACGGAAATTATTTGGGAGATAGTAGCTAGGGTTTCCGAACCAGGTCGTCACCCTAGTCGTAGCATGTTGTTGAGTCGTCGTTGGGGTCAGTTGTTTTATCATGGTCAGTTCCCTTTGAGTGTGTATTTAATTTCAAGTTAAAGTTTATTTAATATCTTGCGTAGTCTAATTAATGACTAAATGTGTTTAGTTGCAAGCTAAAAGTGATTAAATAGCTTTTGGAAATTATAAATAATGAATGTTTTGTCTTTTGGAGTTGTTGAAAAATTAGTGATTAGTTAATTAATTTAATTGGATTAATAAAATAATCTAATTTCGAATTAGAGTTATTTTATTGATAATTGGAATTAATTGTGAGAATTAATTAAATGATCCCTATGAATTAAAAGTGTAAAAGATTTAATTCTTGTGTTGAAAATAAAATGCTAAAATGTTTTGAATCCAAATTGGAATTAGAAAATGGTTTAAAGTTATTAAAAATTCAAATATTTTCTTATGCATGACTTTGGGGTAAAAAGGATATTTCAAAAATAGTTGACTATTTTGGAAAGATATTTGTGTTCAATTTAATTTGAAATTGAATTTAGTGTGAATTTGAAAGTGAGTGGCATGTGTATTTGAATTTAGTTGAATTTGAATTTGAGTTAGAAGGGGAATTTGAATTTGAATTTGAATTAGGGAAGTTTGGAAAAAGGTTATATTTTATTTTAGGGTTTTCTTTCAACCTCCATGGATTCTTGGTTTTGAATGTTTGGTGGAGAAGCTTGGAGGAGGAAAAAAATGGTGGAGTTGAAAGGGTGCTTGAAGATCTCCATGGGTAAAGCTTGCTATTTTGGGAGGAAACACAAGGTTCCATCAATTCTTCCTCATCTCTTTTGCTCATTTGGATGATTGAAAACATAGTGGTAGATTCAATGAAAACTCATGGAAAAACTTTTAAACTTGGAAATGGTGGATAGTGTTGGATTTGAAAACCAAACATAGAAATTATACCAAGTTTTTGAAAGAAAGTAAAATAAAACTCCATGTGTGAACTAGATTTTGAAAAATCCATGTTCTTGTTTTGAAATAAGCTTTATTTTGAATTGGATTTGGATTAGTTTTGTAATTTGGGTTGGAAATCAATTTTTGGGTTTGTATAATTGTGAATACAAACATATATCTTAATATATGTAATACCCACAATAATATTGGCCATATATTTGTTATTTGAAGAAATTTTTTTAAATATATGTTTTAACCCAGAAAAATTTCTGGTAAATGCGTTTGAAAAACGCAGGTTTAGTTTTTTTTTAATGAAATTTATTTTGTGGGGAGGTGGGAGGTCAAACCCCACCCCCCCGCTGTAGCGAGGCCCGCAGGGGGGGCGGGCTGTGTGTTCCCCACAGCCACCGCAGCCCGGCGGGGGGCGGACTGTGTGTAAACACACAGTACTGCCGCCCACGGGAGCCTACAGTGTGCCCTGCACACAGCCACCGCCGCCCGGCGGGAGGCAGGGGCTGTGTGCCTCGGGCCGTGGCCCTTCTTCCTTTGCCTTTCTAAAATTTGAAAATTACTTTTTGTTATTTTAATTTAAAATTTTGTTAATAAATGTTATTTTATATTATATTTTATGTAATATTTATAATATTAAATATTATATAATATATATAAAATATAATATATTTAATATATTTGGTAAATTAAAGGAAACTTGGGTTAAGTTAAAATATGTTTTTATTTTATTGATAAAATCATAAGATTTGAAAAGGATTATTTGAAATATGAAAGTTATCTGATTTATTATGTAACTAAATGGAATTCTTCTTTTTATATTCGTTAAAATAATAGTTGGCTAAATTGAGTAATTTTGTACATGAAGGTATTTTCATATCTCGAATATTTGTTGTAAATAATCATAACATTATGTTTTTTTTTATATAATTAATTGTATGGATTTCGTAATGGTATTTTATTCAATAGACGCGTTAAGGGGTGTCAAAATTTAAATACATTATGATGATTATCATTATGCTTTTAGAGGCTAGAGTGGAGTTTGAGAAATTTTACGTCTTATTTGAAATATCGATTTTCGTTGATCGAATGTCCTTTATTGCAAGATGGATTAAGTGTCTTAATTTAATGGTTATTTATTAGAATACCTTGAGTTGAGTATGTGGTCATGAAACTTAGAGAGAACGGTTGATTTAAATTTTAACCAGATGAGGTGCATTATTATCATGTTTTGGTTATGATTATGGTCATGAGATTTAGAGTAAATGAATTGTTCCTTAAATATTTCAAGGTTGTGACAAGAAATGGGATCACTTGATTGGATAGATGCAAGTTATGAAATCTGTGTTTGAATGGATTTAAGAAATCCAAACATTAGATTACCTATGTGTCTGAAATGTGTTCAATGTTAATTGCTCGCCTTCGAAGTTGTGGAAGGAGAGTGAATGTTTTGTGAATCTTCCTGATATGGGCTCATTTATTGGTATGGGTGGTTTACGTGAGTTTATATGATTGTTGGCTTTAAGTCATTTCGTGTTGATCATGTAAGTCTTCCAGCAGTGTTTCTTGAGATAATGTTGTGTCTCTTATGTTTTGCTTTGGCTTTATTGGATTATGTGTAAGTAAGCTCAAGTGGTTACCTGGTTCTTTGAACGCGTTGTGTGAACTTGTGATTCATGGTTGAGTCGAGTTTCAGTTGTTATGTGGGTTTCTTTATGTAGTCAACCTTGTGTTAACCTTGGGTAGTGCACGTTTTGGTTTCAGTTTTGTACATCCGTAGGGATGTGTTACCTGTTGAGGTGTTGGATTATTTGTGGTAAGTGTTAGTGCATTGTCTACCCTTGGCATGTGGTTGAGTTGTGTGTTGTCGATAGGGGAGTGGCTTTCAAACGAGCGCCGGACCCAAAGTGGTTCCAGGATAACTCGTGTGAAAGTTAGTTAATTAAGTGAAAATTAAAATAACTTACTAGGGAGAGAGTAGCTTTGAACATTAATAAGATAATTTAGCCTCGCTCATTGGCTCAAGGGCTTATACGAGACTTGAGATGAGTCGGGAAGGCCTGGAATGGCAAGATCGTTATCTTGTCTTCTCGAAAGATAATCGATTCCGCTCTGGTGGGCATATGGCGCCGGGTTCGTGAGAGGTTACCAGGATATCCCGAGAGGGGAGCCGAGACCTAGGAAGAACACCATTGGATAACCAATGCAGCCTTTGCGATGACACTCCTCCTATGACAGCAGTTGGTATGGTGTTGTACCGTGAGTTTATTTTGTACAGTGATGGTACTCGATTTTGTACTCTGGAAGCATTGTAACCTTTGTGTTAAGTAATGTGGGTTTTGTTCTTGTTTCAGTTCAGTGTGCTTGCTTGTGTCTAGTGGTAGATGGTCTTGGGTAGGAATTCCTGGTTACTATCTCCTAGCACGGGGGAGTGGGGCCTTTGGGCTCCACGTGGTCGGGTGGCGTGCATTTCTTTTCCGTTGGTTCTTCTTCATGTTCGTGTGTTCGTGATTTCCAGCCGGAGAGCTCATGGGAATCAGTTTCTTCTCTCACTTCATTCTTTCAGCTCTTATTGTATTTTATTACCCCTCTGATGTTATCGAGGTGGGATTGTAATTGTAATTATGAGTATTGGACTTACCTCATTCGGGGAATGAGTGATGTAACCTTATTGTAAATGTTAAATTGGAATCTTGAGGTAATTATTTATCCTTGTTGTAATTTATCTTGAATGGAATGTACGTTGTTCATTTCCTTAAGTGAGTAATGTTTCAGTTTATGTTAATGTTATTTGATGTTGGGTTTTTAAGTGATCTTTGTCTTGTGGCCTTAGAGTTTGTTGGCAATATGTATTCACCTCGTGCGTTATTTGTACTTAAACAAAAAAAAAAAATTGGTACGTTTAAGTAGTGAATTGCAACTTCCTCTAGGGTTGCGTGGCGGGGCATTACAGTTTGGACATCATTTGGTATTTTTTCAAAATCAAAATCAAATGAGTTTTACACAGTTTGACATGTGCAAATTTTCAAAAAATACTGAATGGGAAACTTTGAGCATTAACAATTTTTTAGTCTGGATCATTTTGTGCCCAATCATCTGGTAAACATGTTCCCCTATCATGCCTCAACATATTGGTGCATTTTCATGGCTTTTTGACATCATTTGATCAGTTTTCAAAAGCCATTTTGGAGGCTACATGGATCATTTTCGTCACTGTGCAACAAAGAAAAAGTGCATCAGCAAGACAGGTTTGAGGTCTTGCTGAACCTGCAAGACATATTTGAGGTCTTACAGAATCAGAAAGACATGAAATATTTTTCAAATGTCTTGGCGATTTCATATTTCTTGGTGACATCTGCAAGAGTTTTCAAATGTCTTGGCAACTTCATATGTCTTAGTGACATCTGCAAGAGTTTTCAAATGCCTTGGCGACTTCACATGTCTCGGCGACATCTGCAAGAGTTTTCAAATGTCTTGGTGACTTCATATGTCACAGCGACATCTGCAAGAGTTTTCAAATGTCTTAGCAACTTCATATGTCTTGGCGACATCTGCAAGAGTTTTATCTGCAAGACATGAATAATGTCTTGGCGATACAATCTTCCTACAACAATTTGAATTGGCATAACTTTCCGATATCAATGTAAGATAAAATAATGCTTCATGATGCTTTATGTCACCCAAATGTGAATATGTATGGTCATAATGCAAATGAAAAATTAAATGAAATATGCTTATGGTGGAAATCGATAATACTTTGAGGAAAAATAAATTGTATTCATTTTATCAAGGGGATTTAAAAGTGGAGAATTATTTTATTCATGAGAAGCATAAAGGGTAAAAGATTATGAAAAGATTATGAAATATTTGCACTAGAAGGAAAGATATTTTTTTACCAAAGATGTAAGAGTGCTTTGGGAGGTAAAATATTTTTATGGAAGAATTAACCAATTAGGTAATTATTTTACCTAAAAAATATTTTCATGTGAAAGCGTAAATAAATCCATTTGCATGAAGAGGACAAAATGGGATAATTATTTTTACCTGAAGGGCATATTGGAGATACATACCGATAAAAGAGTAAAGTGAAGATTTCTAGCAAAAGAAGATTATTGAATTAATTTTCACAAGGGACAAAGATAACGAAGATTAAAATATTTTAATTTTCCAAAAGGGGAAATTAATTAAATATTTTATTTTCCTATGATAACTGAAGAGTTACACTAGACGGATGCTATGAAGAGTCACAACCCTAAAGAAACAATGTATATATGTACAATAAAATCATGCCATTAAGGGAGTAGATTTAGGGAGAAATAAGTAGGTTAGGTAGTTGGATAGGGTGAACTATTTCCAAATTAAATATCATGTTGTACATTGTAAAATATTTTAAAATTATATAATGGAGAAGAATACATTTATCTGGTGATCCAATTATGGTGTCAATTGTTTGTCGAATTTATTGAAAACATTATCTGGTTGTCTCCAAGGTTGTCACTTCTTAATTATTTAAATTGAAATATCAAGGATATTCTTCAATTTATCAAGGCACACTTGTTGTTCTTGTGTGGTTCAATTAACTGGTTCCTGCAAGACAGGATTAAATCCTTTTGATTAATCATAGTAATTTGGAAAAGGACATTTGGATCATTAAGAAGAATTTGATAATTATACTCTTGCACGCTTACACAAGCTGTAAATAGTCACAAGTGCCAAGCAATTTGAATTATAGCCATTAAGAAAGTCACCCATTATACAGATCTTGACTCCATTAGCCCAACAAAAGTAGGAACTGGTTACACCATTCACATCTTAGAATTTTATAAAATCTTATTAAAACATTCACATTCCAAGTTTAATATTAGGAGTAGGAGTAGTCTGTAAGATTTTATCTATTACATTTGTGCCATCGTAATAGATCCATCAAATCAATCAAGTCAAGTCTACCTCATTCATATAGGTACACACACCTAGGTCTAGCAACACCTAAAGAGAAGAAGGTTTAAACCATTGGGCCTTGTCTATTACCCTGAAACATACCAAGAGATTTGTAACCTCTTGAGGTATTTTACCTATGTTTTTGAGAGATAAAAAATTGGCGACTCTGCTGGGGACAAACATTAGAAAATCCAGTTCTATCTTATCCATCCATAGAGTCAATATAGTTCTAAAATCGGTCTTTAACCAAAGGTTCACAATTGTTTCATTTGCACTCCCCATCCGAGTGACGCACTTAACAAATTGGCAACTCTACTGGGGAGATATTTCAGAATATTTGGTTGAAGACCATCATATAGAGTCACTGAGGAGAAATTCATAGTTTAGAAGTTTGAGGAAAAGTGACTCCACCAGGTAAATCAAGGATAATTTCATTTTTTTCACTTTTAAGAAAGTGAGTCACAACTCTAGTAAAATTTTGATGAAAAATGCATGACAACCTTTGGGAACTACCTTTGAATGTGCTAAGGGATGAACTAAACAAATTGAAAATAGAAGTTGAGAGCAAGAGAGCATTACTTCACAATGCATGCAATGCATGTCATGCACAACATAATATATATTCACCACAATCACCTCATGGTCAACAATATGTGCCACATTCTCATACACAATACAATAATTTGTTGTACTAGTATTAGCATCCACCTAATCCTCCCCCTCAACAATTCACAACAATAATCAAGCAATTTGATCGAACAGGGTTTCAATTGTACCCTTACCCTATGGATGGCAGTTGGAGAAGCCTTGTTCCTAAGTTTATAGGGAGTAGTACAATTACTGTTGAAGATCATTTGAGGAATTTTAATGCTTTCATCCAAGATTTGGATATACCTTACGAGGATTTACATATGAGGCTATTCCTAATGTCACTCATTCATGAAGCTAGGGATTGGTTTAATAGCCTACTGATAGCTTCTATTAATTCTCTCCAAGGATTCCAGGATCAATTTCTTGAGAAATATGGAAATTTGTCTACACCAAATTGGGCTTCCCATGGGTTATTAGAGATTCAAGAATATCATAACTTGTAGCAATATGTATGCCAGAATCAACAATTTGAAGAAGAAGAAGATGAGTATGTACATACTCAAAGCCAGGACTCCATCACAGAATCAGGATGTGGAATTTATCCATTAGATGCATTTCTTGAAGTAAGGAGATGTGAAGGAGAATCTGGGCACTCTTTGTTCCACAGAATGGTAGATGAATGGATTGATATTGTAGATAAGAAAAGGTATGAAGATAATGGTGACATCATCGATGAAGACAAAGACATTGATCAGACAATGCAGCCAATAGAAGATGAGACAAGTGCAAGTCAGAATGATTCCTATGACAACCAGCATGAGGAAGACAAAGATATAGAAATTCTCTCCTGCATAACAGATTGTGACAGTGTATGTTATGAAGGATCTATTGAATATTCAGATGTTGATGTACAAAAAAATGATTCTTGTAGTTCTGGTGATGATCGAGAAGAAGAAGCAAGTTCATTTGACAGTGAACAAATAATACCTTCAGCTACAGTTGAAAGTCATGGAGAGACATTTGATGAAGAAGAGGTTTGTACATCTGAAAATGGTTTTAATTTTTTTTCAAATCCATTGTATGATGAAAAGATAGAAGAAGATTAGATGATATTTTGCCAAGGTATGCCAGAAAACCAATTTTATGTGTTTTCAAATCCACTTTATGTTGAAGATGAAGTGTTTTTTGGTAATCAAAGTGATGCACTGATTTGTTAAAAAATATGAATATGAGATCAACACATGAATTACCATTTTTTGATGATGAGAAGAATGAAGAACACAATAGCAGTACTATGGATGATGAAGCATATTCACTCAGCAGTGAGCAAATCTTAGATCTGCTGGAAATGGAGTACAAGAGATATACTCATAAGAAAGACTCAGAAAATTCATCCCTAGCATTAATTGGTACAAATATACACAGTGATGGCTATGTGGATCAAAATTTTGTGTCACTACCAATTAGTGACATACAAGAAGTAAAAGATATCTCAGATTTGATTATTTCAAAAAATGTTGATATGATAGAATTCTTAGATTTACATAAGAAGCATTCTGATAATGAATTCTCAGTGCAGCTAGGAGATCATTTTGTAATATGTGATAATGAGCAAAACAATGAGGAATGTTCCATTAAATATGCATACACATTGAACACTAAGGATGAGAAAGATTTATCATATGATAATGAACATATAAACTGCAGAATGGTGAAAAGAATTTGGGTCAAGCTGAGCACAATAATTTTCTAAAAAAATTTAATGACAATAGCAGGGTTGATTGCATGAGTGTTCTCAAGAAGAATTTCATGAAAACAAAATAGAGCAAGGTATTTGAAAGGGGAAAATAAAGACAATTATTTTGGTGGCCTTGTATCATCAGCTATGGTGAAGACTTTTCGGAAAACCATAATAGTTCACAGAAAAGGGAGTTTGAGTCTACTACTTGATGGATAAATTATTTGGTCTGCTCTTCCACTGATCTCGATTCTTGCAATTATCTCACAATCATTCATCCCCAGATGGAGCCACTGTTGGGATTTAAAATTTAATGTAAATTTTAGGTCCCCATATTGAAAAAGAGGATTTTAACACTCAAAAATTCAAGTGTAAAAGAAATCTCAGGAGCACATTTTGAAAAATTATAATTTTGGATCTATTCAATTTCAAGCGAAATCACTTTTTAGACATGTTCATTTATCACATGTGAGTGTCTAAGAAATTTTTAGCCTCATACGATCTGCTTTGACAAAGTTTCGAAGCAACAAGTTGATGGGTTTTCAAGAAAATATGTTGTCAGCATAGTGGAATCTGTTAAAATGGTCAACTTTTAGGGTGAATATTAAGAAAATGGATGATGATAATCAAAAATACACTGGTGCCTTCAATTCTCTACACCAAAGTCTACCTCCATGCAAATTTTTAGGGTGTTTGGACGTCATTTGGTATTTTTTCAAAATAAAAATCAAATGAGTTTTACACAGTTTGACAGGTGCAAATTTTCAAAAAATGCTGAATGGGCAACTTTGAGCGTTAACAATTTTTAGTCTGGATCATTTTGTGCCAAATCATCTAGTAAACATGTTCCCCTATCATGGCTCAACATACTGGTGCATTTTCGTGCCTTTCCAACATCATTTGATCAGTTTTCAAAATCCATTTTGGAGGCTACTTGACTCATTTTCGTCACTATGCAGCAAAGAAAAAGTGCATCGACAAGACAGGCTTGAGGTCTTGCCGAATCTGCAAAACATATTTGAGGTCTTGCTGAATCGGCAAGACATGAAAGAGTTTTCAAATGTCTTGGCAACATCATATGTCTCAACGACATCTGCAAGAGTTTTCAAATGTCTTGGCGACTCCATATGTCTCGGCGACATTTGCAAGAGTTTTCAAATGTCTTGGCGACTTCATATGTCTCGGTGACATTTGCAAGAGTTTTCAAATGTCTTGGCGACTTCATATGTCTCGGCGGCATCTGCAAGAATTTTCAAATGTCTTAGCAACTTCATATGTCTTGGCGACATCTACAAGAGTTTTCAAATGTCTTGGCGACTTCATATGTCTTGGCGACATCTGCAAGAGTTTTCAAATGTCTTGGTGACTTCATATGTCTCATCGATATCTACAAGAGTTTTTTGATGTCTTGGCGATATCTGCAAGACATAAATAATGTCTTGGCGATACAATCTTCCTTCAACAATTTGAATCAGCATAACTTTCCAATATCGATGTAAGATAAAATAATGCTTCTTGATGTTTTATGTCACCCAGATGTGAATATGTATGGTCATAATGAAAACGAAAAATTAAATGAAATATGCTTATCGTGGAAATCATAATACTTTGAGGAAAAATAATTTGTATTCATTTTATCAAGGGGATTTAAAAGTGGAGAATTATTTTATTTACGAGAAGCATAAAGGGTAAAAGATTATGAAATATTTGCACTAGAAGGAAAGATATTTTTTTACCAAAGATGTAAGAGTGCTTTGGGAGGTAAAATATTTTTATGGAAGAATTAACCAATTAGGTAATTATTTTACCTAAAAAATATTTTCATGTGAAAGCATAAATAAATCAATTTGCATGAAGAGGAAAAAATGGGATAATTATTTTTACCCGAAGGATATATTGGAGATACATACTGATAAAAGAGTAAAGTGAAGATTTCTAGCAAAGGAAGATTATTGAATTAATTTTTACAGGGGACAAAGACAATGGAGATTAAAATATTTTAATTTTCCAAAAGGGGAAATTAATTAAATATTTTATTTGTCGATGATAAATGAAGAGTTGCACTAGACAAATGTTGTGAAGAGTCACAACCCTAAAGAAACAATGTATATATGTACAATAAAATCATTCCATTAAGGGAGTAGATTTAGGGAGAAATAAGTAGGTTAGGTAGTTGGATAGGGTGAACTATTGCCAAAATAAATGTCAGGTTGTACATTGTAAAATCTTTTAAATTTATATAATGGAGTGATCCAATTATGTTGTCAATTGTTTGTCAAATTTATTGAAAACATTATCTGGTTGTCTCCAAGGTTGTCATTTCTTAATTATTTAAATTGAAATATCAAGGATATTCTTCAATTTATCAAGGCACACTTGTTGTTCTTGTGTGGTTCAATTAACTGGTTCCTACAAGATAGGATTAAATCATTTTGATTAATCACAGTAATTTGGAAAAGGACATTTGGATCATTAAGAAGAATTTGATAATTATACTCTTGCACATTTACACAAGCTGTAAACAGTCACAAGTGCCAAGCAATTTGACTTATAGCCATTAAGCAAGTCACCCATTATACAGATCTTGACTCCATTAGCCCAACAGAAGTAGGCACTGGTCACACCATTCACATCTTAGAATTTTATAAAATATTATTAAAACATTCACATTCCAAGTTTAATATTAGGAGTAGGAGTAGTCTGTAAGCTTTTATCTATTACATTTGTGCCATCATAATAGATCCATCAAATCAATCAAGTGAATTCTGCCTCATTGATATAGGTACACCCGCCTAGGTCTAGCAACACCTGAAGAGAAGAAGGTCTAAACCATTGGGCCTTGTCTGTTACCCTGAAATGTACCAAGAGATTGGAAACCTCTTGAGGTATTTTACCTGCGTTTTTGAGAGCTAACTGTCAAAATAAAAAAACTTCACATGGTTATAATCCTTTTCAACAAGGATAATTTTCACAAATGACACAATCTTTTAACATATCATATGGCTACACACATGGATCCTTTTTTGGAAACCAATATATACATGGAAAACACACCAAAAAATGCAACATAGCTGAACCACTTCTCACATCCTAGTTTTACATCACAGATTTATACTCATGGACATAATCAAAATCCACCACATACATACAACTTTCCAAACCAAAAAATGTCATCTCAAATAAACATGGGACCACACAACACAAATATGGGACCTCATAACAATGTTGCTGACAATCCCATAATAGACACATTTACTGCCCAGTTGGCTACCCTAGAAAAGCAAGTGGAGGGTATGCAAGTGTCAAATAAGAAGATGTAATCATCACATGATTGACACCCTTACCCATATGACACTAGCATATACATGCCTCCTTTCCCTCATGGGTATATCATCCCTACCTTCTGATGCAGGAGCATCCAGTGGTGTAAGGGCAATCTTGCATCACCCAAAAATAGTTAAATTTCAAGTTTCTTAGTTTTTAGATGTTTTTACTTTTTTGGATACCCTTTTCATCCTAATGAAATTCCCAATTCACGGTTTTTATTTTCTATTCCTAGGTGGAAAGATATTGTAGTTTTAGTTTCCCAGATTTGCACCTAAAAATCTTCCGAGTTAGATTTGAGGCACTTAGAGTTCCCGGATCGGCCCTAAAACTTGTAGAAATTGGCATAGCGGATTTTGAGTGCGTTGTTGACTTTGTGACCTTTCCAACGGTTCAAACGGTTCACGACTCAAAGTCCCGGATCAAAAGTTATGGCCCCGAGAAGTTGGCGCACTTTCTAGAAGATACAAATGCAAATGCTCTTTTGAAATTTGAACTTCATGTTGTAAATTTTTGGTGTCAAACTGCCTAAAATCAAATTCAAATGTTGTTTTGGCTCCAAATTAAAGAGGAGCTCTATTTATGGGCAGGTTTCTAATTTTTGGGTAACTTTTTGGGGACAAGCTCGCATATTGCAAAAGGGTGATTCCGTAGCTTTATGTAACTTGCATGTGTTGTAGAACATGGGGATTTGAGATCCTCTGCATGTAACAAGCTCCATTTTTTGAATAATAAAATTATTTTCTTGTTTGTGGGTTATTTTCTAAGTCTTGGGTCACACCCTCATCAAGTGGTATCAGAGCGAGGTTTTCTTGAGCATGTGGATAGATCACCGATTGTGAGGTAGTTCGCACCAGGACCGTGGTTGTGGGTTGAGATCAAGAAAGATTCCTCCAAGAGTGATGCTTGGTAGGCGTGGTGGTGCCAGAGGAGGTCAAAGTGGAAGGGGAAATGGAAGACCTTCAGGAAGCCGAAATGATGATGAAAAGAAAAGTGAAGATGTGGGTACCAGCCGAAGCCAAAGGAATCATAACTTCTACCGCCCTCATGATCAAAAAAGTGGTGATCAAAGAGGTAGAGGATGAGGGAGATATGGAAAAGGATCTGGAAGAGGTGGTTTCAAAGGAACGTGTTTCCAGTGTGGTGAAGAAGGTCATCAAGCCTATGAATGTCCACAACACCAAGGAAGGGCAGACAAAAGGCCAGAAGGTCGTGGCAGGGTTGTGCATGCAGATGAGGAGGCCCAATCTGAACATTCAGATGATGCTGAAAGGGGAGAAGCCCTAGTGATTAGGAGAGCCCTGGTGACTGAGGAAAAGGAACCAGAATAGAGGAAGAATCTATTTTGCACAAGGTGCAAGTGTGAAGGAAAATGTTGTGATGTCATTATTGACAGTGGGAGCACTGATAATCTGGTGTCAGAAGAGATGGTCACAAAGTTGAAGCTGAAGAGGGAAGGGCACCTGCATCCGTATCGGATTGCTTGGATGCAGAAAGACCACAAAGTTTTGGTCAATGAGCAATGCCTAGTAAATTTTAAGATCGGGAGCTACCATGATGAGGTACTCTGTGATATCATCCCCATGGATGCATGCCGCATGTTGTTGGGGAGGCCGTGGTAGTTCGGTAGGCGAGCTATACATGATGGCCATGCAAACACCTACTCCTTGACAAAGGATGGGGTTCATCACAAGTTGAAACCCCTGAAGGATACCAAAGAAAAGGTATGCAATAGTGCTATAATTTGTTATGTAGATGGAAGAAAATTTTTAGAAGGTATGAAGCATGCGCGTGTGTGTTATGCATTGATTCCTAGAGTGAGTAAGGAGGATAGTGAGAATGTTCTAGAAGAAGTTTCTGGGATGTTGGATGAGTTTCAGAATATTGTTTCTGATAATGTACTTGAGGGTTTACCACCAATAAGGAAGATCAGTCATCAGATTGACATGATTCTTGGAGCCAGTTTGCCAAATAAGGTAGCTCATAGAATGACTCCAGCAGAAAATGAGGAGTTGAATAGACAAGTTCAAGAATTGTTGAGAAAGGGTTTGATACGGGAGAGTTTGAGTCCATGTGCAGTACCTACAATACTAGAACCAAAAAAGGATGGGGAGTGGAGTATGTGTACAGATTCTCAAGCCATAAACAAGATAACAATCAAGTACAAATTTCCCCTACCAAGGATGGATGACCTGATGGACTGTTTGAGTGGAGCTCAGTACTTCAAAAAGATTGATCTGAAGAGCGGATATCACCAGGTCTAGATTTGAGAGGGAGATGAATGGAAGACTGCCTTCAAGACCAAAGAGGGCCTATATGAGTGGTTAGTCATGCCAACCAATGCACCAAGCACATTCATGCGGCTCATGAACTAGGTACTAAAAGAATTTCTGGGAAGTTTTGTTATTGTGTATTTAGATGATATTTTGATTTTCAGTAAGACGTTGGATGAGCATCTGATGCATATTTCAGAGAGCCTTTGAGAAGTTAAGAGAAGAGAAACTATTGATTAATCTAAAGAAGTGTAGTTTTGTGAAGAGGGAGTTAGTGTACTTGGGGTTGGTTGTCTCAACAGAAGGTCTAAAGATGGACCCAGAGAAGGTGAAGGCTATTTTAGAATGGCCTACCCCAAGAACTGCTACTGAGGTGAGATATTTCCATGGTTTGGATAGTTTTTATAGAAAGTTCATTAGAAACTTCAGTAGTATTTGTGGACCCCTGACTGAAACAATGAGAGGGGATAGAAAAGAATTCAAGTGGAGCAGTGGAGCGGCAAAAATTTTTGAACTGTTGAAGCAGAAGGTGATAGAGCAACTTGTTCTAGCCCTCCCAGATTTCAACAAGGTGTTTCAGGTGGATTGTGATGCCAGTGGTTGTGCCATTGGAGTAGTGTTGAGCCAAGAAGGTAAGCCCATTGCCTATTTCAGTGAAAAGTTAAATGATGCAAGGAGAAAATATTCTATATATGATCAGGAATTTTATGCAATGCTTCAACCATTAAAGAAATGGAAACATTATTTGTTGCTAGAGGAATTTGTTCTATATCACCGTCATGCGAGGCCTTGTAAGGTACCTAAATAGTGGGGAAAATTAAATCGAGGAAGACATGTATAGAATGGGTGTTTTGAGGAGTTTATACCTTTGTTTTGAAACATAGGAGTTGGAAGTCAAAATAGGGTTGCATATACCTTAGGTAGGAGGCATACATTGATAAAGATGCAG